>CAUYON010043200.1:0-37008 GCA_963573935.1 Arctocebus calabarensis | reverse complement strand
AAAGACTGGGAGAGAAACGGAGAGAGCTTCTCTCTCCCCACTAGAATTTTCTCCCTCTAACAGATGCCTTAATGTTTTCTGTATTCTTTTCTTTCTTTTCTGTGAATAAATTCTGTCTTACAAAAAAAAAAAAAAAAAGATGAATAAAATTGATAGATCTCTAGCTAGATTAACCAAAAAAGAAGAATGATTCATATAAACTCAATCAGAATCGAAAAGGAGACATTGCAACTAATAGCACTGAAATACAAAAGACAATCTGAGACTACTACGAACATCTCTGTACCCAAATATTAGAAAACCCAGATGAAGGAGATATATTTCTAACATAGAGCCTCCTAAGCTTGAATCAGGAAGAAATAAAAATTCTGAACAGTCCAATAACAAGTAGTGAGATTAAATCAGTAACAATAATAACTCCTTTAAAAAAGCCCAGGACCAGATGAATTCACAGCAAAATTCTATCAATGTACCAAGAAGAGCTGGTATTAATATTACTTAATTTTCCAAAAAAATTGAGAAAGAGGGATTTCTTCCTAATTCATTTACCTAAGGCACTATTACTGTGTTACCAAAGCAGGTAAGGACACAGTTTAAAAAAATATGAAAACTAGAATTCAATATTCCAGATGAGCATAGATGCACAAATCCTTAACAAAATTCCAGCAAATTGAATCCAATAGCATATCAAAAAGATAATACATGTACGCCATGATTGAATGGGTCTTTTTCCAGAGAGGATTTCAATATATGCAAGTCAATAAATATGATTCACCACATAAACAAAATTAAAAACAAAAAATATATGCTCATTTTTATAGTTGCAGAAAAAGCATTCAATAACATCCAGCATCACTTCATGATTAAAAAAAGAAAGTCAAAAAACAAGGCATAGAGGAAACATACCTTTAATAATTAAAGTCACATAACAAACTTACAGCTAACATCAAACTGAATGGGGAAAAGTTGAGAATATTTTCCCTAAGATCTGGAACAAGAGAAGGATGCCCACTCTATTGAATGCACTCAGGCAAAAGAAAGAAATAAAGAAGATCCAAATTGGAAAAGAGGAAGTCAAATTATCTTTGTTTGCTGATGACATGATCTTACACCTAGAAAACCCTGAAGATTCTTCCAAACACTCTTATATTTTATAAGTGAATTCAGTTAAATCTCAGGTTACAAAATCAAGGTTCACAAATCAGTAGCATTTTTACATACCAATAAAAACTAAGCAGAGAACCAAATCAAGAACTCAATTTCATTTATAATAGTAGCAAAAGAAAGTGCTCAGGAATATATGTAATCAAGGAGGCAAAGGATTTTAACAAAGAGAAGTATAAAACAATGATGAAGGAAATCATAGATGACACACAAAAATGAAAAAAACATCCTCTGCTCATGGATTAGAAGAATCAACAGTATTAAAATGACCATACTACTCACAGCAGTCTTTAGAGTCAATGCAATTCCTATCAAAATACCACTATCATTTTTCACATGATTAGACAAATGACTCTAAAATTAAGATGAAGCAAATAAACAAAACAAAATAGCCAAAGCAATGCTAAGCATAAAGAAACCAAACTGGAGGCATCACCTTGTCTGACTTTAAATTATACTGCAGGGCTATAGTAATCAAAATAGTGTGGTACTGGTATAAAAACTGAGTCAAGATCATTGGAATAAAACCCAGAGAAAAATAATTATGAATTGTTATACATGATTGGTGGGAGAATTAGTACAAACTGTGGAAAATGGTATGGAGATTTGTCAAAGAACTAAATATAAATCTATCATTTAATCCAGCAATCCCACTATTGGATACCTACTCAAAGGAAAAGAATTCATTATATCAAAAATATATCAAACCCATATGTTTATCACAGTATCACAGCACCATTCATAATAGCAAAAGTATGGAGTCAATTTAAGTGTCCATCAACCAATGGCTAGATAAAGAAAATGTGATACATACACACACATGCACACATACACACATACCTTGGAATACTACTCAGCCACAAAAAAGAATAAAATAATGTCTTATGTAGCAACTTGGGTGCAACTGAAGGCTATTGTCCTAAGTGAAATAAATAGCTCAGGTTCACAAATAAGTAGCATTTATATATACCAATAAAAACTAAGCTGAGAACCAAATCAAGAACTCAATTTCATTTATAATAGTAGCAAAAGAAAGTACTCAGGAATATATTTAACCAAGGAGGCGAAGGATTTCAACAAAGAGAAGTATAAAACAAAATCAAATAGTACATATCCTCACTTGTAAGTGGAAGCTAAGCTATGGGTTCACAGAATGGAATGATAGTCATTGGCAATTCCAAAAGCAGGAGGTAGGGGTTAGGGATGAAAAATGATATACACTAGTGTCTGAATGTCCACTATTCAGGTGAGAGGTACAGAAAAAGCTGAAACTACACCACTATACATATAATATATCCATATAAAAATAATGTACTAGTACCCCCTAAATCTATTGAAATAAAAAAATGTATTTGCATTGGTAAATGTCACAAATCACATATTCCACTTTGAAGTGACATTTCAGATGGAAATACTTACCTTGGTCACCCTAAAATAGTGAGATCTGTCAGGGAGTGAACTGATGGTTCTGCTCGACATGGAGAAGAAGCACCCATATGTGGTAGTGACGAGCAAAGAAAGCAGAGGAAGGTGATGAATCATGTCTTGTAACAGTTTCTCTGGGTTAGGCTCTCTCACACAAAGGCATGTTTCTACAATTATTGGATGTTGCTTTAAATTCCAAATTTGTGGTAGATATTGATACATCATAGCACATGCTCCATGTGACATTATTCACCACCAGAGAGTATTTTCCATCAACTCAACTTTTTACATCATTGCACTCTGATTTTTTAAAAATGACAATTTCCATATTTTCCATCTTAAATATACCCCATCTGATATTTCAATTGCCATAATTCAGTTTTCAATACAAACTGTAGTAAGCAACTTTAATCTATTAGAAGTTGCATATTTTTCTAGTCCTTATTCAAAAGAAATACTTTTCCTCTAATCAAAGGATGATGACTTCTGGTACCTTCAAGTAATACCTGCTGTGAATGTGATTTCTTACAAGTTTTTTTGAAAAATGTTATATAAGCAGTCTACTGGAGACCACAAACATTCCCCTCTAACATAGTACAAATTATACTCAAGTCTCATAAGCAACCTACCTATTTAAATCATCCAGTGAAGAGTCTTGACAGTGGTTTGTCTATGAAATTCCAGCCTGAGCCATTTAAGGCAGATCAGTTGCATTAACTGTTCTGAAAGGACATTTGTCTTGACTACACTGGTTGAATATTTTAAGAAGTAAGTCATTTATCAAGCAGTAAACATCCTTATGAGTGGTGAAATTCATATGGAATTGTTAGCACAGCCACCAAATGAGACCCTGGACACTTTGCAAGGCCATGGAGCATCACACAATCTGGAGGTTGAGATGTGCTACTCAAAATGATTATGGACCTTATAGTTTTAGTTGAATTGGGCTGAAGAACAATATTTTAGATGGAAATAAATATTGCTGCATTTTTGTACGTTATTAAAATTTTTAACATTCTGCATTATAAACAAATGATTGACCCAGCTTGGGTAATGGGTCCATAACTTGATCTGCTGGAAAACCTACGTCTCCAAAACAAAAATGAGAGCTATTGCCAGATGAATAGGAATGAATGCGGGGAAAGCAAAAAAATAAAATTGTCCAGTTCTTTTTATTATATTTATTTTGCTTATTCTTTACATCAGAGCCAATGAGCTATATTTGTAGAAAACAATGTTCTGTCCACATAACTGCTGGTTATTTGAGATGCCTGAGCTTCTTTTTTTGTTCCTTCCTTCCTTTTTTCCTTCCTTCTTTCTTTCTTTTCCTCTCTCTCTCTCTCTCCATTCTTCTTTCTTCCCTTACTTCTTCCTTTCCTACTTCCCTTCCATCAGGGTCACACTGTCATTCCATAGCACAATACTAAATAGGCAGACTCAGTTCAAGTTAACAATTGAGACGTGAATCCTACAACAAATCAGTTATCAGAACTGTCTCAAGTTTTGTAGCTTGCTCTAAGGTCATTTAGATAATCTGTGCAGAATTACATTATTCCTTTTCTAAGATATAATATAATAGAAAATGCTTTCAAAATTTAATAACAGTCTTTTTCCAATTTCAAGTATTCTCTAAGAATTTTTCTTAAAACTCTGTATTCTAAAGTAATAAAACAATTATAGAGCCAGGAAAGTAGTTTTTTTTTTTTTTTAACAGAAAAACTATAGAAATTGTCTAGGGTGTTGAGTTTGTTTCTTGCAGTCAGGGTTCTCTTTTATTGAATAAAGACATATTTCTTGTGACTAAAGCTAGTCCAAATTTATACAATGGCATTAGGTATATGTATTTTAAGGTGGTTTCCACCTTAAAACATTAAAACATTTATACAAATGTTAGGTATATGAAAAGACATATTTCTTGTGACCAAAGGTAGTCCAAATTTGTACAATGGCATTAAGTATATGTATTTTAAGGTGGTTTCCACCTTAAAACATTAAAACATTTATACAAATGTTAGGTATATGAAAAGACATATTTCTTGTGACTAAAGCTAGTCCAAATTTGTACAATGGCATTAGGTATATGTATTTTAAGGTGGTTTCCACCTTAAAACATTAGAACTTTTGTGTTTGCCAGGCAAACAAGCTAGAAAACTTCTGTAATGTTGTGGAAACTTTTCCTAAAGGATGTTGTTGTGGCTATTGTTAGGCTCATGTTATCCTTGCCCACCATTTTGTGTCCTTTATAAATCTCATGGGAGAAATCTTCTCAGGTCTTCTTTTTACTTGCTTCTGAAAATCATTGGCCAAAAAGCCAACTGATAATATGAGTTTCTTACATATTGTCTGAATTTGCCATATTATCAGAAGATACTACATGTGTAGGGTCCGGGCTTTTCTGTGATTAACACTCATGCAATAGAATTCTTCCAAAAAGAACAGGATAAACTTGATTGCAAAAGATTATTTTCTTTATATCCAAGTTTATGTATAAAGGGATCATTTTGTACTCAAGTAATAAAGTCAATGGAGCTGATTTCAAATCATCTCTTTAAAATGAAAATGCCCATAGTGGGAGGTTGGACTTTAATCAAAATTGTCAGTAAAACGAGACTTCCAAGAATATGGAATGGGTAATCTGAAATCAGACATAGACAAATCTGTACTCATAGTTGAAAATTTCAACACCCTTCTCTCAGTAATTGGTGGAAAACTGCACACACACACACAAAAAAAATCAGGAAGAGTGTGGAAGAACTCATTAAGACCATCAACCCTTAGGTACAAATGGATATTCCACTCAACAACAGCAGAGTAGATTTTTTTTTCTAAGCACCCATGGACTATATATCAAGATATTCCATATTCTGGGGATTAAAACAAAATGAAACAAATTTATAATAATTTAAATTACACAAAGTGTGTTCTCTTACTACAATGAAATTAACCTAGATAAGCAGCAGCAGAAAGAGAACAGGAACATTTTTGACCTCTTGGAAATTAAATAACACATTTCCAAATAATCCATGGATCAAAAATAAATTCTCAAGAAAAATAAAAAAATAGGCCTGGTGGAGAGGCTCACACCTGTAATCTCAGCACTTTGGGTGGCTGAGGTGGGCAGATCACTTGAGTTCATCAGTTTGAGACCAGCCTGAGCTAGAGCAAGACCCCATCTCTAAAAATAGATGGACATTGTGATGGGCACCTGAGGTCCTAGCTACTAGGGAGGCTGAGGTAAGAGTTACTTGAACCCAAGAGTTAGAGGTTGCTGTGACCTATGGCTCCCAGGCACTCTACTGAGGGCAACAGAGTAAGACTCTGTCTCAAAAATAAATAAATAAATAAAGGAATAAAATAAAAAGATATATCAGAATTTGTGGATTATAGCTAAAGCACTTCTTTGGGGGAAAACTTGTAACATTAAATGTTTACATTACATTACAAAGGAGAGAATGCCTCAAATCAATAATCTACATGCTTGTCTGCAGAATCTAGAAAAAAGAAGAGCAAAATAAACTTGAAGCAAGCAGAAAAAAAGAAACAATAAGAGCAGAAATAAATGAAATTTTAAAGAGAAAACCAATGAAACAAAAAACTGTTCCTTTGAGATGGTCGATAAAATTGACCGCTATTTGATTGACAAGAAAGATAAAGTAAGACTCACAAAGAGAAAAAGAGACAACACAAATGACTCATATTAGGAACGAAACAGACCTCAACAACATCAAAACACTCATAAAGGAATATTACAAAGAAATCTATACACATAAATTTGATAACTCAGAAGAAATGTATCAATCTTCAAAAAAGAACAAGCTACTACAACTCTCCAGATAAAAACTAAGATATGCATAATTTGACAAACCCTAAAACTAATAGGGAAATTCAATTCATAACTGAATAACCCATCATATGATGTTTAAAGAAGAATGAACAATAATTCTACACAATCTTTCCAGAAAATGTAAGAGGAGGAAATACTTCCAAATTAGTATCTTATGAAGCTAATATTACTCTGATACCAAAATAAGACAAATACAAAAGTAAAAATGCAGACTAATATCCTTCAAGATTATAGACATAAAAATCTTTAACACAATATTAGTAAATATAATTCTGCAATATATAAAAATAATGATACACTATGACCAAGCAGGTTTTATTTCAGGGATGCAATGCTTGTTTAATATTTTAACATCAGTCAATATAAGTTACAATATTAGCACACTAAAGAAGAAAAAGCTCATATTACATCAATTGATGCAGAAAAGGCATTAGACAAAATTTACCACCCACTGATAACAAAAAGTCTCAGAAAACTAGGTACAAAGGGAACATCCTCAACTTAATAAAAAGCATCTACAGCTAACATTATTTGAAATGGTGGAAAACTAAATTCATTACTCTTATTCAAATAGTGTTGGAAGTTCTAGTGAGTGCAAAAATGGCAACAAAAGAAAATTAAAACCATACGAGAAAAGTAAAACTATCCTTACTTTAGATGGCATACTTATCTATATAGATAATTTCAGTGGCTCTAGAAAGAGCTATTAAATCTAGTAAGTGATTTCTGCAAGATTGCAGGAAAGAAAATAAGCATAAAGTAATTCTTTATACTAACAACAAACACATGAACAGCACAATAAAAAAAACACAATGCCATTTGTGATCAATCACAAAAATGAAATACTTAGGTTTGAATCTAACAAGCATGAACATGAACTTTTATGCCAAAAAAGATAAATGTGAATGAATCACTTCTTGGCCTTTTAAGTAAGATTGCAAGACTCAACATAGTAAAAATGTCAACTTCCCCAAATTTCTACATAGGTTTAACCCAGTTCCTTTCAGAATCTCAGAAAGTTCTTTTGTGTAGGTAGAGACAAGCTTATTCTGAAGTTTTATGGAAAGGCAAAGGAACTAAAATAGCTAAAGCAATTTTCAAAAAGAATAAAGTGGGAATAATGACTAACCTGATTTCAAGACTTATATAGTGACAGTAACTAAAACTAAGTGACATTGGTGGAGGGATATACATGTAGCTTGATGAAGTTAAAAAATAAATCCAGAAATAGACCCACACAAGTATGTCCAACTAATTTTTTTTTACAAAGGTATAGAAGCAATGAAGCTGAGGAAAGATAGCCTTCCTAATAAACGGTGATGGAGTGATTGTACATCCACAGGGGAAAAGAGAACCTCAACTTGACTTTCACACCTTGTACTATACAATATAAGTCAAAATCAGTCATAGACTTAATTATAAAATGTAAAACTATAAATATTTTTGGAAAAATAAACATAAAAGAAAGAATTCTTAGGGACCTGGGACTGAGCAAAGGGTTATCAGATGTGACACCAAAAGCATGATTCAAAAAGAAAAAATATTAAATTGGGTGTCATCAAAATTTTTAAAACTTTGGCTCCATAAAAGACCCTAGTAAGATGCTCAAAAGTCAGGCTACAGACTGGGAAAAAAATTTTCAAACTACATATTCAAAAAGGGATCAGTATTTAAATTATACAAGAGATTAAAAATTAAAAAAGAAAAACAATTCAGTTAGAAAATACACAAAATGCATAAAAGGACGTCTCCCTGAAGAGGATATGTGGATAACAAACAAGTCCATGATAGGATGTTCAACATCATTAGCTATTAGGGAAATGCAAATTAAAATCACCATGGGTTAGCCCTCCAGATCTATAAAAATGGCTAAAATAAAAAAGAGTAACAAACCAAATACTAGCAAAGATGTGAAGAAACTGCTGGTGTCTGTGAAACGATGCAACTAACTTGGAAAACAGTTTAGAATGTAGGAAAAAAAAAAACTAAACATGTAACTATTATAAGATATAACCCAGCAATTATACTTTGTATGCAAAAAATTATGTACACACAGAAACCTGAATCTAAATATTTATAGCAGCTTTATATGTAATGTAAATTGGAAAAAGAAGAAAACAAACCACATGTCCTTCAATGGGTGAAAGGTTACTTGGACGTTTATCCCTATCATGGAATACAACTCAGCAGTGAAATAAATGCGCTATTGATACACACAGCAACTTGATCTCCAAGAATTGTGAGTAAAAAAAAAAAAAAAGCCAAATCACAAAAGTCTACATATATTTTGTACAGGCCCATTTATTTAACATTTTTGAAATGATGAATTTGTAGAAATGGGGACCAGATTAGTGATTGGCAGTATTTAAGGACTGGGTGAGTGGTGAAGGAATAGAAGGAATAGGAGAGGAGGAGAATAATAGGATGGCTTTGAAGGTGCAACATGAGAGATCCTTGAGGTGATGGAAACATGCTGGATCTTCAATGTTTTAATGCCCATGTTGTGGATGTGATATTGTATATGAATATAGTTTTGCACAGTGTTACCATTGGGGGAAACTGGATAAACTGTATAATAGGATCTCTCTATTATATTCTTTCTAACTGCATACAAATATATTAATCTAAAATACAAAGTTTATTGTAAAACCTTTAGTAAAAGTTATGAAAATTAGGGTTATAATATCAAACTCCTATTAAAAACCTATTTGCAAATTTTGGAGTAAGAATTACACTACCTGGGGGAATCTGGAATTATAGTAATTTCCATCTAAAATCATAATATTTCTTACTGTTAGTTATTTCTTCCATTTAAAAAGGTTATTAACAGTGTGAGATAATTTAGTGGCAGATTCTATATTTGTATTCAATCATTATACAACTATAAGTAGTTATGATTACACAATGGTATATTGTTTGCACTAAATACATCTATTACTTCTGTGTTGTTTGACAACAATATTATGTCTTTGTCTATTTTTGAAAATAACTTAACCTCAATCATTTTCTAAATGTCTGAGAAAAAGCAGTTATCAGAAAGAGGTGAACATGAGTAATGTATGTGTGAGAGTATTGGACTAGACCTGAAACAATTTTCCTACAGAATACATCTTGTATTAGCAATGGCATTAAAAGTTTCCAATTAATTAGATTAAATAAATAAATTGATTAGGAAAAATATAATTCATTTTTCACCTTTTTTATTTGGTAAACATTAAGAGAAGAATAGATATTACAAAGATTAACATTAAAATCCCCACCATATCATAGATTTTTTAGGACTTGATTTTCTCACTATAAAAAGGAGGCAGAGATGTACTAAATCAGCAGTAAGCAAACCTTATGTCACAAGGCTAAATCTCTTTTAAAAAGTATTCATAGGTCACATTTTTAACAATGGAAATTTTATCTTCTAAACATCAGGAAATTCACTAATACTGGCTTAAGCAATCCTTTATTAAGTTACTGTCACTTGAGCATTTTAAAATGTTGGCCAATCTTCCAAAAACTTCATAAATTATGTACATAGAGTATCCAATTACCATGTCGTGGCTTGAAAATATTGGTTTTTGAGAATACTTTTGAAAATAATTTATTTTATAATCTTTGTGATAATTAATTTTCTGTGTTGATTTGATGGGCATGGTGCCCACATGTAAGGCCAAATATTATTTTAGGTGTTGCTTGCTAACCTCCAAGGGAGAGCATCTACCCTGGAACATACACTAAACTACCCAGCAATCAGAGTGGACAAAGGGACAACTAGTCAATGTCAACCATCCTTTGTCATCAGAGACTCCTGTGTTTGGTCACATGAACAGAGTAAGGTGTCAGGAATGCAGGTTTTGCCTGAGCCCCACCACATAAGCTCCTATTTACTAAGGCTGGTATGACTTTTGCCACTGACAAACATCCAAGAACTAGCAACAGAGACCAAGACTAAGCCCCAAGTATAACACCATCCCTTCAGGTGAGCAACCAGCTACCTGGTGGAAAGCTAAAGGTATTGTAATCTTTCCAGGATGGAAGTGAATTAACACTTTTTGAATGGGTATGGGTTTGTCTGTCCTCTCAAAGAGCCTCAGATGGCACAATTATCCATGAGATTATCATTTACTCCAACAACATGAGACCCCATAAAACATTTCATCAGACTAAGGCAGTAGTTCTTAACTAGGGGCAATTCCCTTTCTCCCATACTGCACTCCAAGACATTTGGCAATGTCTGGAGACAATTTTAGTTGTCACAATGGGAGGATATTACCGACATCTAGTGGCTAGAGCCCAGATTTGCTGTTAAACATGCTGCAATGCACAGAATAGTTCCCCCACCTAATCCCCCATCCCAGCCCAATAAATAATTATCTGGCCCCAAATGTCAATATGCCTCTGTCCAGAACTAAGGAGAGCCTCCAAATTGTTTTCCAAGGTAGATGTATTAATTTACATTCCCCCCAAATTTGTAAGTTTCCTTTGGTCCACAGTCCTGCCAACGCTTGTTATCTCTTGTCTTTTCAATAGTGTCTGTCCTACTAGGTATGTGATATGCCATTGTGGTTTTAGTTTTTTTCTCTGATGATTGGTGAAGTTGAGCTTCTTGGTCATTTTTGTGTCTCTTTTGAGGAATGTCTATTCTGGTTCTTTGACCATCTCTTAGTTAGATTGTTTTTTGGCTATTGAGTTGAGTTCTTTACATACTTTAAATATTAAACACTTATCAGATATACAGTTCACAAATATTCTCTCCCATTTCATAGTTGTCTCATAGCTCTATTGTTTTTATTCCTTTGTTGTATAAGAGACTCACTTTATAGCAAAGGAGGTACAACATTGGGTCCATGATCATGAACTCCACTGGTCCTATCACAAACCATACTACCCAAAAGCAGCTTCCATTGAAGAGTAGTAGAATAGCATATAGAAAGTACAGGTGAGGGAAAAGCTTGAATATGATACCATATAAGGATAGGGAGTCATCTTCCACAATACAGAAGGTACTCAAATCAATGACCATTACATAGGCTGGGCCCCCTTAGTTAGGTTAGAACATAGGGTACATGGTGCCAGGAATCAAGAATTGAAAATAAGATTGACCTGTAGGGAGTTACTAATTCCTTTACCTGAAATCTTAATCTCTGTATGTTTAGGGGTCTTGGTTGCTAATATGGGAAATATCCCATATAGGGATATATATATATATATATAAAACCTATAAAATAAACCTATGATTTATTAGGTTTTACCTAGGTTTATAAAATGAATATATATATATATATAACCTATAAAATATAACCTATGATTTCCACCTGTGGATTTCATATTCCACATGCCAAGGACCAGCATGCAAGGAGGGAGTAACATATTGTGGAAGTAATTGATCTGATCATCAGGAGAAAGACTGTTACAAAAAATACGGGTCAGGGAGGGCATGTTTGGTTCTTGTTTATATCTTGGTACTCTTTTGCCAAGTTTTGATTATAAATTGACAAATACAGTAGCAACAGTCTGAGAAGGGATTGATGACCAAGCATTTAGACAATCAGAGATGTGGGTTTGAGTCGTCCCACTGGGAAAGTCACTAATATCAACCAGCACAGGGGTTAGCTTTGGAAGAAGAGAATTTAGAATAGGTTGTGGAGGAAGAAAATAACAATTTATCAAAGTTGTAGCATCAAGTCCAGCTACATCAGTGAGAACTATAGTTTTTCCCATTAATTTCCCCCTTAAAAAGTTTTCTTCAGGAAAGGGACTCATCAGAATCCTGGAGAAATGGCTCTCCAGAACTGATGTGTAACCGGAAGCCCCAGGTTGTGCAAGAGAGGACAGTGGTGGATGCTTTGTCAAACTGCTCAGATTTCCCTTCTGGGAGAAAGGACGAATTCTCTCAACTTCCTGGGAGTACTGCTGTGAGTATTTGGCTTAAAGCATTTGTTTAAGAAATGCAAACTCATTTTGATCAGAGATCAAATTTACCTGGGCTTCACTGATGTTGCTTATTTTTATGTCAATATTAATCGCCTTCAGGAAAACCACAACTCTAATTTGTTTGTCTAGTCATTGTGCCAGGTTTCTATGTGTTTTTTTTTTTAATATTCTTCTTGTAAATTAATCTATATCAGGGGAGAAACTAGCTGAAGTTAAAGGCTAATGTCAAGTGCTAACTAAACAACAAATGGTTAACCTCAACAACATAAGGCTAAAATTATTAGTCAAATTCTTTGTTTATTGGCTAGACCTAAGATCTAAATATCACCATTCAACAAATAAACGACTATTCCCTTAAATGCAAAACCCTATGGAAAAACAATAAATCAGAAGAGAATAGATGTAATTGGTATAACTTCTTCCTAAATATTTAATAAAATTTGCCCATAGTCATCATTTTCCTTGAGGGAATGTTTTTAATTATGAATTTTATTTATTTAATAGGACTATTCAATTTTTTCTTTCCTTTTTGTCAGTTTGATTTATTAGGTTTCTCAAAACAAGTTTGTCCCTTTCATCTAATTCAGTGGTACTCAACCTTCCTAATGCCACGATGTATTTGCATTGTTACAAAGGGGTCACGACCCACAGGTCGAGAACCGCTGATCTAATTTGTTATTTAATATAATTTTAATAAAACTGATCACAGTATTTAATCTTTCATTCCTTCTTATATACAAAATTTTCATCTGGTATTATTTTCTTTGGGCCAAAAGAACTTCCTCTCATTCTTAATGTAGTGCATATCTGCTGATCAATATTTTTCAGCGTTAACAACTTCTATATTTCTCTTTCATTAGTTTAATGATGTTGTCTCCTGATTTTCATTGCTTATGATAGGGGGTCAGCCTTATTTCTTATTATTGACTGACTATATTTAATGTGTAATATGTTTTTTCCCCCTTGTTTTGTTGCTGTTCTTTTAAATTGGGGTTTATAGTAGTTTCACTTGTTTGGTGTGTGCTCAGATTCTTGTTATTATGTGTATATTTAAGTTTTCAAATTTTCTAATCAAGTTTTTAAAAATAATGTTCCTGTCCCATAATCTTTCTTCTCTCTTTCTAGAACTTTAATTACACAGATGCTAGTATTTTTGTTACTATTCCATAGGTCACTAATAATCTATGTTAGAATTTTAAAGTAATTTTCATCTCAAATTTAATCAGAATCATTAATTCTGATAGAAAATTCTAAAAAATCAAAAGTAAGCAGTATCAACAATTCATAACATATCTGTAAGAATGGCAGTTAGGTCTGGCTTCTTCTAACCTAAAACTTATACCTCACTTTCTTTTTTATGTCTTAGTGTGTTGGCAATGACTTAGAGTTTATATTGATTAGTCACAATTAAGTATCCTTGTCTTTGATCTTTCTTAAGGGAAAAATCTGTAAACTTTCACAATTAAGAAGCCTAAGTATTAAGGTTATTGAAAATATCTTCAATTGATTTTGAGAGTTTCCTAATTTTAAATATTTTTCTATTTTAAACTAGATTGTGAAATTTATTATTTTTTCCTAATTATTAGGGAAAAATTGGAGAAATAACCATTAATGCTATTTCCAAGAATTTTTTTTATAATTTTATTGAATCATAATTGTGTACATTGTTGCAATCATAGGGCACAATGTGCTTCATATACAATCAGAAATGTTTTGATCATACTGTTATAGATAGCCTTCATGGCATTTTCTTGATCACTATATAGAGACATTGATACTCTACCTTTAATAAGTTTCACCAGCACCCTGCTAAGATGCACCGTAGGTGTGTTCCCACTAATTACCCTCCCTCCACCCATCCTCCTCCCTCCCCTCTGCTCCCTGTCCCCTTTCCCTGTATTCTTGTGCTATAATTGGGTTTTAGCCTTCATATGAAAGCTATAAATTAGATTCATATTAGGGCTGAGTACATTGGATACTTTTAGCTACCCTGTTTTCTAATGGCCTATGATGGAGATCTCTAAATTTTGTTTTATCGACAACTTTGTTTCTTCACTCATGTATGTTTTTCTAACTAACTAGATTATACTACCTCTTACATAGGGGTTGGGTCTGCTGCTTTTTTGGAATGTAGGAGAGTCTATCTTGATAACAATCACAAAACTGGCAGAACTTTAGGAAAAATTTGACCTATACCAAAAGCTAGCTTTTCTATACCTAAATCAAGATACAATGAACAATATACTTTCCTGAAGCCAAATACGTAATACAGGGATAGGGAAGGCCTTTGTTTCCCACTTCTTTTCTTTAACATTATTTATTTTTTTCCACCATTAATTTACTCATTTTATTTTATGCTAGTATTTATTTATTTTTTAATTTCAGATTAATATGAGGGTGCAAATGTTTATGTTACATTGTTTTTATTTCTAAGGTAAAGTTCGAGTTGTAGTTGAGCTTTCACCCAGGGGGCATGCTGAACAACCTCCTATTAGGTAAGAACACAAAAAAGGCCTTTTAAAATAGATGCTAATATTACGTCTGCCCCTTTGAAACTAACCAACTTTACTTCTTGTTGTCTTCCTTTATTCTCTCAGATAAAGGTAAATAGTGATTGCATAAGGGGTAAAAAATTCTATGCATTATTCCAAGACAGGTATGGAAATTCTTTAATAAACACAACCATATTAAAATCATTCTGAAATAGTCAGAAAAGTCATTTTGGTGATAATTGAATGTTGATTTAAGAAGTCTTGATGTGCATTGCTGGAGAGAAAAAAGTAGGATATAAAAATAAACAATATTGCATTTTGGAGAATGAAATACTAGAAGTATGTCTATAGAGTTGATTCTGTAAAATAAATATAGAAACCTAATAGAAAAACATATGGGGGTTCTTTATATATATAGAGAGATCATTTTTATATGATCAAATTAAACAGCATAGAAAAATGAATTCTGCCTTTCTGTATGCCTTCTATTAAAATGAAAATTTCAAACTGATGAACTCACCCCAACCTAGCCCAGTAACCGTTAGCACACATCGCTCAACAAAAGAATATAAAGAGCATTTTCCAGTTGGAAATGTATTTTTACCTATATGTGGTTAATTCTATGTAAGTAAAAGATTCGATCCTTTTTAAGATATGGGTCAAAGGACAAAGGTCACAACTCTAAATCCTATCTTGTGGTTCTTGATGTTTTCCAAGGACCACATGAAGCATGACACGAACTCATTTAAGCAGGCGATTCATCTTGGCACATCTTGTGCCAATGTATATTAAATGCTGAGCACACAGGGATGGACAGGGCCAAAAGAGCCAGCCTCTCCAGGAAGTTCAAGGTCTTGCGACAAACACAACAGAAGAAACAAGTGCCCGTGGCTCAGAGCAGTAAGAGGCTCTGAAGGAAGTTGCTACAGGACATGCAGCAGAACCAGCGTAGAAGATGAAGGCGATCTGAAGCCTTCTAGGATAAAGCAGTTAGGCTGAGGCCCAAAGGAAAATTAATAATATAAAATCGTCCTGCAGGGTCGGGGAGCAGGAGGGTGAAAGTTTCAGCCAAAGGAACATCATGCTTAAAGGTCAATAATATAGAAACAGAGCGTGAGACCTGGAATAACTGTCAGAAGATCAGAAAGGCTCAATTCAGAAAGGTTCTCAGCATAGCAAAGATACATAATAGAAATTGCAGATCTTTATAACATGGGACACTGGGCCACCCTGGGACTTGTTCTGAAGATCCATGTTCACTGGGATCCCACCTTCAAAGCCCAGGTTTATTCCACACCATTCCCTGAGAATGGCTTTGTAAGAGGCCAGGACAAGTCTGGAAGGAAACTGTGTTCACATCTCTGACTCCATAACCAGAGTGGAAGATTCAGGTCCTACCTGTGCAGCTCTGAGCTTGCCCTGAGTCCTACAAGCCCCAGAAATAATGGCATGCCAGCTATTCAAGGTTTTCCACGATCCTCTGAGAAGCAACACACAAAGCAGTTAACAGCTGAAGCAGGTCTGGGTTCTGATCTCAGTGCTGGATAAACTAAAGCCTGTTTATTAAAAAGGGATGACTGTGATGCAGAGTTAAGAGGCTATAAGGATGAACTGAGATAATGCAGGGGAAGCACTCGGCACTGTGCCAACCACACAGTCACAGCCAATGTAAGGAACTGCCAGCACCACAATCACTACCATGGCCACAACCACACAAACCACCTCTACGACCATGGAAGTCACCATCACTATTGCGGTCATCTCCATCACAACCATCGTCTCGAGGCGTATGAGTAGAACATTTGGCAGGCAGAAATGAGGAGTTCCTTTTAGTCATCACTTTAATCCTGGATAATATCCCAGAATGCCACATGTGGCATTTCTAAGCACAGTGGGAGATATCTAAATATTCAGAATTAGAGGTGACAGTCTGTACCTGAAGGAAGAGGTTTTGTAGAATTTCCACGTGTTACAAAGAGGGAGAAATGCAAGGACATGCTCAGTCCTTCATTAATTTCAAACAGTATCATCTCAACCTTTCCTCAACAATCTGCTCACCCGTGGAAAAAACAGCAGTTTCTTTCAAAATGTTACAAGGGAAGAAACAGTGTTCTGTCTTCCGTAATTATCAAACCTGGTCTCTGAAGAGGCTTCTAAGTCTCCAAGTCAACCATTCTCTGAAGCACTTTGCTATTCAATCACAGAGAAAAATAATTTGGTAACAGAAAATGTTTTAATAAATACTTAATATATTATGGGTGCTGGAGGCAGAAAACTTAAATATCCACCAGCTCCTTTACTCCTCCCAATGACCACAAGAATCAGGTTTTACTACCCACATTTTACAGACTAGATACTGAGAAAATGAGAGGTGAAGTGTCTTGACTCAGACTCAACTAAGAAAAGAGAGCAGTGACGCTGGATCTGTTCAAGTTCATCATCTGGATCTGACCTGCACATCTGTCTCCACCCCAGTCCTTGGCATAAGTCAGTCACTCAGTCAAAGCTGAGAAAAATATTGAAATTCCTTAATATACAGAGGTCACACCCAGGCTTTCAGAGGTATCTACCTCAAATCAGAAATCAAAGTGTTTTCCAGCTCTACGTAGCCTATCAGACCAAGCTCTGACAAGCTCCTATACTTCACTGCTCTCTGTTCCACTTCAAACCTCTACCTTGAGAACCATGTACAACTTCGAACAAACTCTCTAAAGACAGAATAACTTTTCCGTAACATCTTTTCCGAGAGCACTGGTGGAGAACAACATTAACTGTCTTACTATCACCTACAGCACATCACCCATGGATGTTCAATGATGGATAAATACATTTATTTGTCTTTGGCATTTACATGACATTAAAACTGAAATTTAGGGAAAAACTGTTTCTGATTTGTGAAATGTGAACTCTACTTTGGTATGTGAAATTTAAACGTTTAGAAAGAAAATGAAAATACTTTCTTCTGATGTTCGTTAGGAGGAGCCTCTCAAAATTTAGAGGCAATCCTCATGTTGTATTTTATATACAGATGCACCAGGCAGCTATAAAAACAACTCTTTAAATATTAAAGACTTAGAGCTGGTTGTTAGCTGGGAAAGTAACTACCTATAAAAAATACTTAACACTGAAAACCACCAGAAACCAGTAAGTTCTTATTAAATCTATTTAATGTCAAGAGTATCTCACTGAGTAGAATAAGTTTTTAAAATATTTAACACAGAGAGTCACTTGGAGGCTGAGAAGATTTTTTTTTTGACTAAACATACTTAATGATTAGCACTGCTCCAAAACTGGGGTGGGGGGAAGCAAGTGCTGCATCTGATACAACTCGAAGGTGCTAAGTGTTTACAGCTGCACTGGCTGCAGACAGGCACCCTTATACAGCTTAAGGCTCCCCAGCTGGAGCCCTAACTGCCAGTGTGATACTATTTGAAGATGGGGCCTTTGGAAAGTGATTAGGGTTAGATGAGGTCACGACGTGGGGCCCTCAAAATGGGATTTGTGCCCTTATAAGAGACAAGAGAGCGTCAGGATGAAACTCACCTTCGTCTGCATTTTGACCTTGGACTTTCCAGTTTCTAGAACTGAGAAATAAGTTTCTATTGTTTAAGACACCTGGTCTATGGTATTCTATCCTGTCAGTAGAAACAGATTCCTAGCACTTTGGGAGTCTGAGGCAGGTGGACTGCTTGAGCTCAGGCGTTAAGAGACCAGCCTGAGCAAGAGTGAGAATCCCATCTCTAATAGCCAGCTGTTGTAGTGAATGCCTGTAGTTCCAGCTACTTGGCAGGCTAAAGCTAGAGGATTGCTCAAGCCTGAGAATTTGAGGTTACTGTGACCCAGGACACCACAGCATTCTACACAGAGTAACAGAGTAAGGCTCTGTCTCAAAAAAAAAAAAAGAGAGAGGAAAAAAAAAACAAACCAGATAAGTATACTCAGCCAACACAGGTGAACAGTTCTTAGATGGATTAGAAATTTGAGTAAGGTTAAGAGTTTGATGTTGGCACGTGAAAGATCAGTCTATGTAACATGAGCAGAGGTCTTCAAATAGGAGTGATTTTGCCCTCGGAGACATAGGAAATGCCTGCAGACAATCTGACTGTCACACCTTAGCGGGGGTGTCATATAAGGGCACAGATGCTGCTAAATCTCCCACGATGCAAAGAACACTTGAGCAGAGACAGAGGACAGAAGATGGTAATTCAGCCCATCAGGAAGGACAATATATCTCACCAACCTTCTGATCTGGCATCATGTCAAAAACCACGACTTATCTGTACACGATGGAATGGATTCGTACATGACCTCTGGGGCTATGCTGCCTGGATTCCCACCTCAACCTCTATCTTAACTAGCTGCATGAACTAGCCATCACTCCTTTAACCACTCCTGGCCTCAGGTTCCACATCTGTAAACTGAGAAGAAAATGAGCACTTCTCTGATAAGGTTATTGTAAGATTAGATAAGGCACCCAAAGATTACTATCACTGAGTAATTACTATTATTGGCTTCTGAGCATCAGGGACCACCGTGCGTTTCGGCACTGGGGAACGTGGGGAAGTGGCGGCAATCAATCCCTGAGTTTTCTGAGTGCAGAGCTATGCACAGGCATGTGTCATCCCATAGCCACAACAAAGAGGAATGGAGTGTGCCCTGGAGGCCCGATGATTTGCTCGCAGCCATTTAATCAGAGGACTGTACAAATTACCCAACATTTGTCTTCTGCCTTGTTCAAAGCATGTTGCCTTGGCTACTGCTTTTCTTGCTGTTTATTTACACTGTTTCCTTTCAGACCAAAATCTCAATAAAATTGCTCTAGAGACATTTTTATCTTTTTCCTTCCCAGGAAGTTGCATATGTAAGTGAACCATGAGAACTGAAGGGCATCAGTGAATCACACAGACACCCAAAAACGTGAGACCAAAGCGAGCCTGTGGCCAGCACCCTTAGGTCTTTAATGGATTTCATGAGAAACTGTAGGTGACATACATCAATGTGACATTCCCAATTCTCCTGATTCCAATTCCCATCACAGGAGGGGTGGCCACTGTTCCTAAAGAATGCCAGGGCTCAGTAAAAAGGAAAGAAGGTTCAGAAGTTGGGGAGAAAAAGAGTGCATTTTCAGTTTGCAACAACCCAGGATTTATTATTCTCTAGTAAGGATTTCCTTTTCCTCACTTCATCCAAAATTCCTTGTGGAGTTCTGAGATATTCCAAACCAGTTCTGAGATATTAACGCTTTGCTTAAATGTCCCCTTTTTAATGAGGACTATAAAGATGCAAGCCACAACCCCCAACAAATCCTTGGCCCAGCTGATTTCCCTTAACATCTGCTGTTTTTTTCCCCCCAAATACTTTTCACCTCCTAACATATACAATTGTTTATGATGTTTCTGGGCATGTTTGTCTCTTGGCTAGAACTTCAGCTCCACAGTCAGCCACAAGAATTTTGTTTTGTTCACTGATACATTCCAAGTTCAGTGTCTGGCACATAGAAAGCACTTGATAAGATGTTGAATCCATCACTGACTTAATGTGATATCAACTCTTCACCCATAAAACCTACACTTAAAAATTAACAGTACTCCCAGTACTCCTACAATTGCTGGCCATTGGCCTACAACCGTGTGAGACTAAGTGTCACCCAGCACCTGGGAGAACAGCTACTCTCAGCAGCCACTGCATTTAAAATGAGGAAATTCACACAAGTGATGTCCCCGCCAACTTTCCACCTAGAAGCTACAGCTCTTCCATTAAGGAATGATAAATGTCATTGTCATAATCAGAAATTTTCTGTGGTTTCCAATTTACCAACTTTTATGTTGAAAGCCAAAGCATTAATAAAGCAATTGAAGGAGTAGGATTATAAGTCTATGAATGTCAGTGGCAAGGTTTCACATATGTCACTTTGCAATAATAAGGGACTTCAGACAAAGAGTGCTGCAGCCTGGGCTGAACAGGACTACTTGTATTTTTTAAATAGAAGATAGTGAACAGGACCAAAAGCAAATAAATGAGAAAAGTGAAGTAAATTCAATTAATCATTTCACCTACTGATACTTTAATGCATTATTGTTACAATTACTCTGAAAAGTCCTGAGAGATTCTTCACACCTTCCCACCCCGACCATTTCTCAAGGTAGTAAAGCCGCAGCCCTTCGGACTGACTTTTATGCTTGAGAGCACTATCCTCTTGTTTCAGGTGATGCTAAGGATTTTTTTAAATTTTTTTTTTTGAGACAGACTGTCACTATGTCACCCTCAGTAGAGTGCGATGGCATCACAGCTCATAGCAACCTCAAATTTTTGGTCTTAAGAGATTCTCTTGTCTCAGCTTCCCGAGTAGTTGGGACTATAGACACCCGCCACAACACCTGGCTATTTTTTGGTTGTAGTTACCATTATTGTTTGGCAGGCCTGGGCTGGATTCAAACCCACCAGCTCCAGTGTATGTGGCTGGTGCTCTAGCTGCTGAGCTAAGGCACCAAGCCAGAGGCTACGGGTTTTTAAATATCAGCTTTACCTGATCACCATGGATTCACGTGTTTAGCCTTAATGTGTGGATTTTACCTTTAAACGTATCTGAGGGTTTTGCTGTTCCCAGAGCGAGAGGGGCTAACTCACTCAGAGGCTGCGGGGGCCTGCCTCCTGTGTGGAGCTCCTGTCGTCTCTCAGAACTGTTAATATTCTCATCCATCACCTGAATCAATACAGTGCAGTCCTGCTCCCCAAGAAGGTGCCATGGATGAGGACAGCCACACAGACTAAGTTAATTTAAAAGTAATAGAGCGACATTGCTCCCATTACGTTTATCGAACTGGCACCTCCAGAGGACAGTTGCTGAGGTGGCCAAGTCTACTGCAGACAGTCACATGGAAAGACATCAAAGCCATGGCTTTGATTTTATTTATTTCATAATCATTCATCATTTTCTCTTGCTAGCATGACACTGAAAAACTTTCTTTTGGGAGGAAGGATGCTGACTTAGTTCTGTTTTATTGACTCTCAATCAACTGACTAAGTCATCATCAGAACAGAGAAATGTGTACCAACTGTTGAGAATTTTAGTGGACATCTACCATTCGGAATGTGTAACTGACAAACCAGGAAGATCACAAAAGAGAAGGCTTTGAAAAACATTCTATCAACAGTCACAAAGGCTTTGAACAAATGTCTTTCAAAAACATCCCACAATTGGGAGGCGCTTGTGGCTCAGTGAGTAGGGTGCCGGCCCCATATACTGAGGGTGGCGGGTTCAAACCCAGCCCTGGCCAAACTGCAACAACAACAACAAAAAACCCCAAAACATCCCACAATGGGCAGCACCTGTGGCTCAAAGGAGTGGGGTGCTGGCCCCATATAGCAGTGGTGACAGATTCAAACCCAGCCCCGGCCAAAAACTGCAAAAAAAAAAAAAAAATCCCACATTCATCCCTCACAGAGGGTCTGAATGGCATTGGTGCCTCTCACTGCACTTGCTAGCTGGGTGACCCAGGGCAGCTTACTCTCTTTGTGCCCCAGTTTCTTCATATAACATGTATAAAGATAATAATGACACCATAGGCTCCCAGTGAGAAATAAAATTCAGTTGACTTTTGAACAACCTGGGCTTGAATGCAAGAGTCTGCTTAAGTAGATATTATTCAACCAAAGAAAGATCAAAAATACAGTATTCATAGGATACTGAAATTGTGTATAGATGTGGTGAACTTTAGTATATGTGGGTTCTCCAGAAACAACCGTAGGACTTGAGTATTCTGAGCATTTTGGTACTCGAGGGTCCTGGAACCAATTCCCCTCTCACACTGAGGGACAATGGTAAATATGCTTGGCACGTAGCACTCATAAACCATGATCTTGTATTATCATTGTCTCTACAAGAATCATCAGTTAGGGTTTCTGGAAACCTCAAAAGAGCAGTCCAGGTCAGGCATGGTGTCTCACATTTACAACCCTGGATTTTGGACCATGTGGGAGGCCAGGAGTTAGAAATGAGCAACATAAGGAAAGCCCTTCTCTATTAAAAAGATGAAAGAAAAGAAGGAAGGAAGAAAGGAAGGGTGGGAGAGGGGGAGTGAAGGAGATAAATACATCAGAAGGGTGTGGTGATGTGAGCGTGTAGTCCCCACAGGGAGGCTGCCTACTTGGGAGGCTGAGGCAGGACGATTGCTTGAGCCCAGGAGTTTGAAGCTGCAGCAAGCAAGAATTGTGCCACTGCACTCCAGCCCTGGTGACACAGCAAGACTCTGTCTCTTAAAAAGAAACAAAAACAAACAAACATACAAACATCAGTAGTCAAGGTGGTTGTTACTGAATTCCTTCCCTCCCTAAAGTTTTTAAATAGAGTCTTGCTATGCTACCCATGCTACATTCAAACTTCTGGGCTCAATTGATGATACCCCAGCTTCCTGAGTAGCTGTACCTGGCTCCCTTTCTAATTTGCAACCACTCTAAAAAGTATAGGGGACAATGAGAATAGACAAAAGGAAGTCAGATCTCTGCAATGAAGTGAGAACAAGCTTCCTCCAAAAGTGACACTTGAATTGGAACTTTAGATTAAAAGGAGTCTGCTCAATGGTAGGTCAAGCCAGGAAAGTAGGTTCAAAGGTCCTGGGGTGGAAAGAGGCCAAGATCTTTTGAAGAAAGGGGGTTACTGAAGCTGGAGCAGAGAGAACCAGGGAAAGACCATTTCCAAATACAACTTGGGGTGGGAGGCAGGAGCTGGTCACACACATGAAATGCTTTTACAGGGCATCTGTGCTGGCATGTCGCAGGCAAATTGAATACCCACTGTGAGATTAAAACAAGATGAACTCATCGTGTTTCTATCTTAGAACGAGGTCGGTCATTCAGCCATTTCAATATTATCTTGTGGGAGCAAATTTAGAGATAAACCTGTGCAAATCCTGCCATCTGATTCCCCTTAGCATTAATAGTTCTGCCTCACAAAACCATCTGTACTGGCCTCACATTCCACTCCTAACTCTCTTACACAAGAGGTGTCATGATTTTTCACTGATCTGAAATTAAAATTTCCAGCCATAAAAAATATATTTAGATCCAAGGCTACATGTCACTCCCGAAATCTTGTCATTTAAATCACGTTAGGTATTGAGTGAGATATAGGTGAAATTTAACTTTCACTGCATTTTAGTCTCAATCACAGCAAATTTATAACCCAGGAGTAAATCCTGCTGTCAAGGAAAATGTCTTCACTAAATCAGATTTGTTGCTTCCCTCCTTCCTTCAATACTTCTGTAAAACTGGAATGTTCTTCAATAAAATACAGTTGTTTCATCTCTTTCTAGCCACAAAGGCTCTATTGGAGTGGCCAGTTCAGCCACTGGAAACTTTGGGATTTCCTATAATAATATATTTAGCACTCAGATTTGTTCTGCAAATGACATCTTAGATATTTTTGTTCAATTGCATATTAACCAAATCTAAAGCAATTGGTTGGGGCAAGATGACCAATAAGCTTTGTCCTAGCAGAATTCCATTTCTGCCCTTATCCTCACATGACTTTGAGGGAATATCTGGCACTATTGACTACTCCTGCATTTCTCAAAGCGCATGTGTCCCTTGACTTCTATGAACACAGGTTTCCCTTAGACTTCTCTGGCTATTCCATCTCAGTGTAGCATCCTTCCCCTAGATGTCTCCTAATGGCTGGTGTAACTCAGAACTCAATGGGATCTACACACACTAAACCCAACTGCCCCTAGTCACTCTCGTCAACCCTGAGGCATCAATTGCCACATGCAAGCGAATGCCTCTCACATTGTTACTTTTAGTTCTGGCTTGTGAGTGGCAGATCCATCTACCCAGTGGTTTCTTAGACATGTCCAATTGGATATACCCATATATATCTAACAGAATTCATCCTCTTCCTTGTAAAGCCTGTCCCTTCCACAGCACTCAGTGCCTCCACAGGGCCCTGTCTTGGACCCTGTTGCACAAATGAAAAACCTGCCATCATTGTCTCTTTATGGTTTCTGCATATCTAAGACTTCTCAACCTCATTTGCCAAATGTCCTTTATATCAATCCACTTCTTTACCTGGCCCCAGCCTCCAGTCAGATCTAGGTAAGTAACCATCCTCGCTAGGCTGTATTGCTTTATGAGCCTCCCAAGGTGACTTTAGACTGCAGGACGCTTCAAACCACCTCACGGTCCCTTCCACCCACATCACAGTCCGAGTCATCTAGGACCATAACCTAATAGATAACTCTGATCATGCTGTGTCCTTCTTCAGAACACTTTTATTCTCATTTCCCTTAGGATAAACTCCAATCTCATTAATTACTGTCATATGTCCTGTCTACCTCTCTAGCCTTCTCTTTCATGATGCTAATCTGGCTTTCACTCTGACCAGCAGTCATGAGGACTTCTGCCTCAAATGTGTATTTCTTGCCCTGAACTCTAGATCTTGACATATATAATGTTCCCTGGAACACACCTTTCCCCCGATTCCCCTTTCCAACTCCTCTACATTCTTTACATTTCAGGGAATATGTAATTCCTAACCGTCTAGCTGGGTAAGTTACTCACTTCATTTTTCCCAATGTAACCTGGGATCACCTGTTGTGCTATAAGTTGTAATGAGGGTGTTAGTTCTACCTCATTCACCTTGCACATAGGCAGGTGTATAGCTAGTGTTAAATACCTATTTGTTAAGTTAAGTGGTACCCAAGCAGTGGGCTTTAGTCTAAGTTCGTGCATATACCATTAGAGAATGAGAGCCTTCATCCCAAATGAAGTCAATAACAAATCCTGATCTTTTTAATTTTTTGTACAAGTAATCCCATAATAGAGACTCACATCATATTCTCGGATTTGTCTGCAACTCAAAGTTCTTTATTTCCTACTATCTGCTGTACATTAGCTGTTCATAAATACATCTCATCTCCCAAATGAATTTTATGATTAATGAACCCTCTACCGCTCTGAGACTCCTGCCTCCTCAACACTCACGTGTTGGTCAACCGATTGATCAATGATGGCATCTCCAGTAAAAGCTCAGTTCCCTTTACTGGTAGCCATGAAACATGGCTCAAGCTGACTAACACCTACTGAACCACAATTCTACAATAAATCTGTAGGCGGAAAGTTTCAATTTACAGAAACATTGTGCTATCTATTAAAATATATTAATTAGCCTAATGTATATCTTTTTCCTCCTCCCTACCTCTAAATGCTCCTTAAAGCCATATTTTAATTTGCCTACTTACATAAGCAACTCATTTATGTGAAATTTGACAGGTTATGAGGATACTAGCTGAATGTCACTAACAATGGGATTAAAAAAAAATCAGCTAAACTTTTTTTCAGAAACTTTAGTGGAGGGAATATGTCAATATGACCTTGGTTCAAAACATGTAGAAAGTACTCTTTCTTTTGGGGGCTATTGCCAATGTAGCAGTAATCAAAATGAAGTTCAATCCCTTTGTGACTTCTGACTAACGCAAGAGCCACAAAAGATATTTCAAGCACATTCCCAGAAAGATTATGTCTTCCCCTCTTTCCAAAGAGCTGGGACAGAAGTAAAAAGTTCGTCCATGCCCATCCGAAAGGATAAATTTCAGGTTGTGGGGGGCACTATAAAAGTCAGCACATTGGCAAAGTAGTCCAGGTTTACAGGAAGAAATGTTTCACCTCCACTGAGTAGGTTCACTGGGAAAAGATTAATGGCACGACTGTCCATGTGGGCATCCACCCCAGCCAGGTGGGCATTACTGGGTTTAAACTGGACAAAGACCACAAAGAGATCCTTGAAGGGAAAGCCAAATTTCGCCAAGTAGGAAAGGAAAAGGGTGAGGACAAGGGAGAAACAACTGAGAAGATGCAAGAATAGAATAGTCTTATATACAACTTTCATTAGAAACTGCTAAATGAAAAAAACGCAGAAAGTAACTGAAGTTTAAAAACACAGAGAAAATGTTTCCATCATTTTGAAACTATGTGTATATGTAGAACACCGATCTACATAAAGTTAAATCTGCGTTTGGATATACATGATTTTACTAAAAGCCTCATGCAATTTAAAACTTGAGTAACTGAGGATCCACAAATGATAGAGGCCAACTGTAAACAATATGTTTATTCATCAAACCCATATCCTTTAACAGGACATAAGGATAATCATGAAAGCAATTTGTGAAGTCATTCAACCAAAGCCAGAAAATGCAAGTTGGAAAATCAGATTGGACAATGTCTTGTGACAGGTGGAAGGTGGCCAGGCAGTTTGAAATGCACCGTGTTATTTCAGGAATGTTACTCCTGCATGGTGGTCATTAATTCACATTTTATCATCGCTAAAGTTTAAAGTAAATGCAAGGTCTTTTGAAAAAGACCTGATCTCACCGAATAAACAGGAGCAGGTATGTCAGCGTGTTTTGTGTATTTTCTCTTTTTTCTTTCTCCTCACTACAAAAAGAATGGGAAATGGCTGGCTGGGTAACAGAGGTTTGAAGGTCATCCATGATGTAGTCAATTTGCCTTGGGTTTTAATTTATGTGTTTTTAAAATGTGGACAGCATCCAGATGGTAAGTTTTCCAATGGAGATGGATAAATTAATAAATAAATAACCTACATCCCTTCAGAGAACATGCTGCTATTTTGACTTGTTCATAAATAATATCTAGTGTTTTAGCAGTTTTTAAAAACCATGATAGGAATGTGAATCATACAAGGACACTCTGGTCACCTTTTGATAATAAGCCCATCTTTAAAAAACAGATACCTTTCTCTCTCTTCTGGGAGGCAAATTCAAAGCTTGAGCAAGTGTATTTATTTGTGAGAAAGAAACAAGTAGCCTCTAAGTCAGACTTGCATCAGTCTTTGTTTCTTTTGTTTTGGGGTTGTTTTTTTTTTAAAGACAGAGTCTCACTCTGTTGTCCAGGCTAAAATGCCATGACATCATAGCTCACAGCAACCTCAAATTCCTGGGCTCAAGTAATTCTCTTGCCTCAGCCTCCCTGAATAGCTGAGACTATAGGTGCCCACCACAATGACTTGCTAGTTTTTCTATTTTTAGTAGAGAAGGGGGTCTCACCAGCTCAGGCTAGTCTCGAACTCCCGAGCTCAATCTATCTAGCACTCTCAGCTTCCCCGAGTGCTAGGATTATAGGCGTGGACCACCTTGCCTGGCCAGTCTTTCTTTTTTTAGATACTACACTGTGTCTAGATGAAACAAGAGTTCTTACAAGACCAACATTCTTAAGGTTTGAGGTTAGCCCAGATACATCTGGCCTTTTGGTCATCAGAATAAAAAAGTTCCTAGCCCCCTTTGCTCTGGAAACACCCACCCAGAGGATCACAGATGCAGGCTGGCTACGTATGTCCTACACTCCCTGCCTACAGCTAACTGGACCAGGTATGGACCATGGGACCCAAGATGGGCCAATCAGGTTGCATTTCCTGTGTCTTTGGCATTAGACTGTCCGTGAGAATCAACTCATAACCTGCAGACTCAAGAGGTATTAAGCATCAGATTGCATAACAGCAACCCAGAGAACCTGGCCATAGGAGAAGATAAGAAACCATACAGACACAAAGTGAAGATGTAAAAAAAAGACTTCTGTCTACTTTCTAGCCCCTTTCTGGCCACATATATACACTTGAGTTCCATGAGATACTTCTATATTTTAAAAATAAATACTCCTTTTATGTTTAAATTGACTCAAGTGGGTTTCTGATAAATGCAACCCAGGGGTGCTAAAAAAAAGGCATGCTATATAACAACATTCTACGTCTAAATTGTGACCTGACTTCTTTCTTGAAGGCCACCAGACAACACAACATGGTGATGAGGCTGGACTGTGAATGCTGAGCTCTCTGTACATTCAGAAATGTAATCATAAAACCTTAGCACTCTTGCTCATCTGAACGAAATAATTTTCTTCTGACTGAATTAACAACAGGATTTAATGAAACCACACATTTCATAATGTGTTTGGTCATGCACTTCAGTTTTGTTTGGAATCAGAATCACTCCTCTCTTAAAATATGACAGATTAAAATATTAAAAATGTATAGGCAGTAATTAGTGTATCGGTGGCAGAAAACACAACAATAGTTTCTAGTGTAATGTGGATGTGACCATAGAGAGACTATTTTGAAAGAATTCTTTATGATTTTTAAAAAAACACCCATCTTTCTACAGGGTATTAAAAGGGGATCTTTAAAAAGTGGCTCCCCTTTCTACCGGAGACTCCTTTTCTCCCCTTCAGAACAAAGAACATGCAGATTCTGACTTCCAGTAAACCACTGTCTTATCCTTTCTGTAATTAATGGATGCTTTGATACCAAGGAATCCTGAAGAACATTTTTCAAGCCTTAAATGCAGGCTGGGCTGATTCATACATAGCACATCTAAAAAGATCTGGGGAATAAATAATCACGAGTTGCCAACGCTTGCCCGGAGCATTTGGGCACCAACCAGATTTCCAACAAGTGATGTGATTTTTTTATTATAACAAGGAAAATTACTTACTGAAACAGAAAAAAGTGCCTCTCTTCCTAACCCCGAGCCTTGTCCTGTAGCTGAACACACACATTTCCCAGGTGATCATTTAGCAAATCCTTTTTTAAGGGGATGGGAGGAATCACATTGGCTCTGGGGCATCATTTTTTGATGGATTTAGAAATGCTCATGAAGGAAGTTTATTTCTTTGGCAAGGCTTCTGACTAGGTTAAAATCTGATGAAGCTAGCCGACAGGCACTCAAAACTATTTGGAGAAATTAGATTTAGCATGGTATGGAGACTCTTTCAGGTAAGCAAGAAATTATTTTTAAGCAGATATTTGCTTTCAGTCAGGATCCTGAGCCTTTAAGACTCTGGCTAGTGAATGGGGTATTGGAGGCGCTGATTTACACTGACACTGCCCACTGCATTTTTGGGGGAGCGTGGCACAGCAGGAAGGATGCCACAGAACTGAGGCTGCCAGTCACTTTCCGTGACTGGAATCAGAACAAGGTGTAGGCACTGGAGGTCATTTTAAGGGAGACAGCTCTGGGGACAGTCATGGTGCCAAGTGGGATTCCTGGCATTCCTTGCCGTCCCAGTGTTTCTTGGAGCTAGATCTGTCCAAAAGGTAGGCCTTCCCTGCCCTAGTAATCAATGATTTTAAAAAATCATTTGCAGAAAAACCATTTTAGAAGAATACAATAAGCTTCATCGCTAGTGTTCCCTAGTAAACAGCCATGGAGGAGAAAGGGAAACTGTGATAAAAGGGAGGGAAAAAAACAGAAGGGACCCCTTTCCTCAGAGAACACCTATGCTTTGAATGAGGCTTGCTTTGACTAAGTAGTAGTAACAACAACGATAACAGCAGATAATAATAATAATTGCTACCATTTATTTAGCTATATGTCAGTCACCACACCAAGTATTATTAACACAGTATTTGTTCTGTTTTACCCAACAATCTTCTCAGTAGATTTTTATACCTATTTTTAAGGTGAGAAAACTGAGGCTTACAGAGAATACGCATCCAGGTCAAGCAGGTAGGGGTGAAAGGGTCCAAATCCCACCTCAGCACCAGTGTCTGAGTTCACATTTCATGCTCTGACTCACTCTGTTACTCTTTGTGCCTCTGAGACAAGCATAAAGGGCTATGCCAACTTTATTGAGTGAGATAGAGAAGAATGGAATATAAGAACTGGTCTAGGAAATAAAAAATAAGACGAAGTTAAAAAAATAAGATGAAGTAGTTCACATAAAAAATACTTGAATGTCAAAACATCGCATTTTCCCTCTTTAAGCATGAAGTTTCTCTAAACCTCTGTAACTAAGAAGAACTAACTTAGCTAATCAAAGGCCTGTTTAATACAGTCATCATCAAACCTTTGTATGTGATAAAAGCTGCTTTGGCCTAAGAAATCAATTCCATTATGGCTATTTATGCAGCGAAACTAGCAATTCTATGTGAAATAAACTGGCCTCACTTACACCATTGATTACCCAGGCTTAAGACAGATGGCATTGCATACTTTAATGCATGGGTTGCAAAATCACTTTTCTCTTTAATAACATACCCTTTATTGAAAAAGAAATCATTTAAGTATCATGACCATAAAGCATTGCAATTTCTATTAACCTTTTCAAAAACTGGTGATTAGAAATGTATCAGTCAAACATGGGAAAGAATATAAAAATGTTTTTGCCTTCTAAAAGCCAATACTTGAGGAAGCCAATAATAGAGTTTTTTTTCTTTTAACTCTGATAAAAATTAGTTAGCACATCACTGAGAACTGCACATAGTCTAACCCAACAGTTTTTTTCAATTAGATTTTTATTGTACCTTTATGCTAAAACATTTATAGATATATTAGTTCTGAAGAGCGTTATTCTGAAACTTTATGATTTTTGAGGCTAGGTAGGTACTAGAGAAAAAACCCATGAGAATGATTGAAACCACAGGAAAAGAATTCAAAGAGAAAATGATTACTCTATAATTTTATAGTGGTCAACAAAGCACAATCTTGGAACCCTTTTGAGATTTTAATAACTCAGTCTCTCCCTCCCCCCCCAAAAATAGATGAAAACTTAGTTGCTATAAGAAAGGAAAAGTCATCATCAAGAGAACTGGCAAAAAAGGTTTTTCAATTGTATTGAATTGGAAATAACTAAGAAATAATTGCAGATAAAGGAACACAGACATTACATATTCTGAGTTCGTCTCAGTCTTTCTACCAAGGTCACAAAACTAAATTCTCATAAAACAAAGCAAGATATAAAAGCAAAGTTCCCCATAATAACATTAACACGTCTGTATCAAGTATGCATTATGTGTGTGTGTGTCTATGTATGCACTCAGACCTATAATTTTCTTTTTTACAATAAGATCATCTTTTAAGCACAGAGGTGAGTAGTGACAGCTAAGACACCACATATTAAAAATGTTTAGTGCTTCATCCCACTCCCTGTTACAGTGTCTAACTCTCACTTCACTGCCCACATATGAAAACCTTCTGGTCCAACTCTCAGCCTATTCCATAACAATTTCCCTTTTAACTGGGGTCAAAGGCATGACTTTCATGCTCCTGGGAGATAACTCTTACACTAATAAAGAATAAGAAATTGCTAAGGTTAGGTCATAAGACAGAAGCAGCAACTTGCTTTTAAAGACAGATTATTACTGGAAATTTGGTAAATAATTTCCTATTATCTGATACCAACGAATTGGAAAATCTCAAGTCAAATCCTGCACAACAAATCGCTACTGATGTCCCTAAAACAAGTACCATGAATTCTAGGGTAAAGCATTTATCAGGTCTACTAAGTTCAAATACATTCATTCATTCATAAATCCTTATCTAATAGATAACACATTAGGAGCCAGAGAAAAAAAGACTTGCACCTAAAACTTTTTACTTTCTTCAAAAACCCACTTGATATAATGGGCAACAAATAAGGAAATGGCCAAAAAGATTCTATGGAGTAGCAAATAAACAGGAAAATCCACCCATGGCTAATGAAACTCAAATCAACTCTGACTTCACCCTTATTTTCCAGTCCATCTCTGCTTAAACATTTGGTAGAACAGAGAATCAACAAATGTTAATCACAGTAACAGTGCCAAACATTCCGTTGAAGTTGCCTGGCACTAAAAAGCTCATATTCTATAACTTTTTTTCCTAAGAAAACCTCTGCAAAGATGAAGTAGTGGACTGTCATTATCACTAATGCCAAAATAATTGCATCATGGAAAAATAGGAGCGACAAAGAGAAATTCATTCCATTCTATCAGCAGGTTGGGCTAACTGAAAGTGCTAAAACAAGACAAAAGGACTTACCAAAGAATGAAACTGGGTATCTAGAAAAGGGCTGCCAATGTATAACATATGTTAACCACCTTGATTTAGCCTTTCCACAATGGATACATACATGTAATTTTTTTCGGTTAATATTAAAATTTTTTTAAAGAAAACAAGAATCAACAATCACTGAACACACACCCTCAAAACAGCCATATTTCATTTGTCTTTCCAATAATGACTGAAAGTTGGGCATTTCTTCTTTGTTTCTTTTTCTGACACAGAGTCTCACTTTGCTGCACTCAAGGTGTGTGGTGAAGTCATAGCTCACAGCAACCTCAAACTCCTGAATTTAAGTAATTCTCCTGCCTCAGCCTCGCATGTAGCTGGGGCCACAGATGCCCATCACTACCCCCAGCTATTTTTAGAGAAGGGTATCACTCTTGCTTAGGGATGGTCTTGAACTCCTGAGCTCAAGCAATCTATCCACCTCTGCCTCTCAGAGTGCTGAGATTACAGGCCAGAGCCACCATGCCCAGCCTTAAAAGGTGGGCTTTTCTAAACCCCTTTGTGTCTGAAAAAAAAAATCATGATATGTCCCTGAGAAGCTTTTTCACTGAGGATTCACGTGTCCCCCAACAGCAACCTGCTTAATAACACTGTTACTGAAGGACGACTGGGCAGTATCTCATAATCTTATCAGGACATTTGATAAACCTTACACTTACCCAAAGGTTTACTAGTCTCCCACACACTATCATAACCAGTACCTTCTCCAATGTTTGCCACAGATCAGGAGAGTTGGTTTTAATCTCTTCATATTCAAGATTTGGCCTTGCCAAAGTTGGCCCTGGAATCTCAGAATAATTAATCTCCCTGGTTTCCATATCAGTAAAAAAGGCAGATTTGAGATACATCTATATTTCAGGAAGTTTAGCGCTTTTGGGTACCTATAAATAGAAAAGATTTGTTTGTTTGTTTAAGAGTAAAGTAATGATGACAAATAGAGAGGAAAGTAAGGCATTCTCAAAAAAATAAGACTTGGAAGAGGGCATAGCAATCTCTAATATTCCAAACCAGATGGAACACTTAGTAACAAGGTTTGAAGAAAATTGGTTGGAGAAATCCCAGCAAGAAGGTGTAAAGAGAACTGGAAGAAACAGAATCTCTGGCAGAAATTTCTGAATACATACCAGAGAGACATACTTTCATATTGTAATAATACTGCTAATAAACAGTTGAGGTAAATGTCACAACTGTTTTGATCAATTCCATCTTTAGCTAAGAAAAGGTTTTGATTTCCTAATGTTTTCATTAGTACTCTGAAGGTGAGAAAAACAATTATCTGCTCATTCCTATATTATCTTAAGTCAGGTTTGATTGAGGTTGATTCAAGGTCATGTTTAAATATAACATGGAAGCATAATCTACTGACAAGATCATATGTGTTTTTTTTTTCTGTTTTATTGAACTACCTCTAACAGGAAATTCAATCATAACATTAGTGATTTTTTAAAGTAATGAGTTCACTTTGTCGGGTTTATTAATTGTATTATTTCAATAAATGTGTAATAAGACAGCTAAAGAATTAATTTTAAAATAAGAATTATTCTCCCCCAAATAAAAGGTTCAGATAAACTATATCACCAAGAATTAATTACCCATTTTATTTAGTAAAATAATAGCCTTTTCTTTCTGTAGAAATAATAGTTTGACAGAAGAACTACGTATAGCTTATGTACCAAATTCCTTCAAAATGCAAGTGCCACTAGGTTTGTTACGTTAAGCTGTTGCTAGGTCAATTTCAGACCCATAAGGTATTATCATTCCAGCTCTTAGTAAATCAATTTACTAATCCATCCAAGACTCTGTCAATCCTGGAGCCAATCTTTCTACCTATCACTAAAAACCAGGGTTCTGTCCCCATTCATAAGAACATTAGTTGTGTCAAATAAATTCTAAGGTCCTATTCAAATCCCTGTTTCCTGCTGGCTCTGATCTCTACCTCCATCTTTCACACCATAATCTACTTAAATTGAATAAAGCCTGTTGGTTAAGACCAGCCGAACTTTCAACCCTCTCCAGAGCAAAGAGAAGGCAGCACACAGCATGACTGTCAGTCAGTTATGTCAAAACAAAATGCCCCTGTACTGGTACTGGGGGTCTAAGTCCCGACACAGGGACTAGATTTGTCTAAAACATACAGACATTTTATGGCCTAGTTCTTATTCACCTGAGCTGGAAGAGTCCCCCTATATTGAAATTAAGATAAAGAGCAGTGGATTCATTCTTTTATTCAACAAAAAATTTAAATAGGTCATTTACAATGTACATGGTACTATACTCGGCTCTCAGGTTACAGAAATTAATGAGACAGGGATGGTCCCTGCACTTAGAAGGCTCGTATAATAGTCACTTACAGCAGCCTTCACTGAGTTTTCAGATGCCTAGAAAATTCATGGTGATGAGGTTATGAAAAAAATTTTATGTAATATATATATATATATATATGGATTTGTCCTATAGAAAGAGTATGTTTCTTTCTCTCCAGACACTATACTTTTTGGGGAGCATGGAAGAAGGAATCAAAAAACAATACTAAAGTCTGAATGAAATGATAGATGCAAGAAGACAAGAAGGAAATACGAGACCTAAATTTTACATATACTTTCAAGAAATTTATTAGTTTTATACTACATATTAAGAAACCTTATATTGCATCCTGCTGAGGGAAAGTAATTATTATGATAGACAGTTTCAGAATCTACATATAAAGCTACATCATGTAATACCAAACTAATTAACTTTTACTATAGCATCCTGCACATTCTCAGTTCATTTAAGGTAAAGCTAGACACAGTGAGCTGTTAACACAAAAAACTCAATTTGAAATTTAATATCCTGGATGTGAAACCCTGACAGGTCACCAATTCTAGCCCATAGGCAAGAAGCGAAGGCTGAGATAATGTATTCTAACAGAAAGTATGTTTTTTATACATAGAAGGTGCCAAGAAAATGTATGCACATTTTAAGAAAGGAAAAAAAACTGTATTAAAATTGTAATGTTCAGGGCAGCGCCTATAGCTCAGCAAGTACGTCGCCAGCCCCATATATGGGAAAGTGGAGGGTTCAAACCCAGCCTCGGCCGAACTGCAAAACAAAACAACAAACAAGCAAAAAAAAAAAAAAATTTAATGTTCAAGTCATGTTTAACTTTTGCAATTATAAGAGGTGCTCAAATGTGACTTGTATTTATCTTTCATCAGTTATTGGCATAATTGAATATTATAATTTTAACATAATTTTTCCTTTCTTAAAATGTGTATACATTTTTGATACCTCCTGTACAACACAACTCTCTCTCTCTCAACCCTGATTTTTTTCAAACCAAGATTTCTAGCTCCTTTTGAAAAAGTCAGATATCCTGACTAATGTTGGCTAGTATTTCCAAATGTCAACTAGCATTTTCAGATAACCCCTACCATTCACCTCCATGTCACATACCTGGCCCCTAGAGAACCTGGGTTTATACCAGATAGAGGATCTATGCAGCTGTGATGTGTATAACAGGGACCAATGGAAAAAGTCAGAGTGCCCAAAGCCACATACAAAACAAAACCAAACCATGATGCTTCTATACCATGAGAAAGAAACAAAACTTTATCATAAGCTGTCTGACACTAAAATGGGTACTTAATGAAAATTACGATTTTAATTTCCACAAAAACTCTCATCGGGTAGATATTAATATTAAATGTCATTTTACAGATAAGAAAACAGGTTAAACAGTCACACACTTGACAAGTGGCAATGATGCGATGCGAACCCTAGCAACCCTGCTCTAAGGCCTTAATTATGCAGCAGTTAAAACACAGAGATGAGGGCAGCACCTGTTGCTCAGTGGGTAGGGCACCAACCCCATATACCAAGGGTAGTGGGTTCGAACCCAGCCCTGGCCAAACGGCAACAACAACGAAAAAAAAATAACCGGGCGTTCTGGCGGTGCCTGTAGTCCCAGCTAGTCAGGGCAAGAGAATTGCCACAGCATTCTACAAAGGGCGATAAAGTGAAACTCTCTCTTTAAAAAAAAAAAAAAGAAAAGAAAGAAACAGAGATGAACCCCTGGTAATCACTTGGTGTTGGCCTGTTGTCTGCCACTGAGCTGTAGATGCAAATAGCTACATAATAACAATGAAAGACTTCTATCATGGCTTAGGTGGAAACCATATATACCATATTTGCATTTCTTTTTTTTTCTTTTTTTTTTTTTTTGTAGAGACAGAGTCTCACTTTATCACCCTGGGTAGAGTGCCGTGGCATCACACTGCTCACAGCAACCTCCAGCTCTTGGGCTTAAGCGATTCTCTTGCCTCAGCCTCCCGAGTAGCTGGGA
>CAUYON010043195.1:0-17474 GCA_963573935.1 Arctocebus calabarensis | reverse complement strand
GCGAGTCTCCTGCCTCCACCTCCCAAGTAGCTGGGACTACAGGCGCCCGCCACAACGCCCGGCCATTTTTTGGTTGCAGCCGTCATTGTTGTTTGGCGGGCCCGGGGGCTGGATTCGAACCCGCCAGCTCAGGTGTACGTGGCTAGCGCCTTAGCTCGTTGAGCCACAGGCGCCGAGCCTATTTGAATTTTTTTTAGTATATATCTTCAAGTACATTTTTCAGAAAGGATATGCACTGTAGCATCACTTTGCCATCTATCATTTGAATATACATCTTAAAATTGCTTTCTGGATATTTTCTTCTAATTGTCAGCAATTTTTTTCTGTAAAAGGGGCAGGTAATAAATATTTGAGGATTTAATATTTAAGGCTCTCTGTTGTAACTGTTCAACATATTGTGGTACAAAAGCAATCATAGACAATACCTTAACAAATGCACATGACTCTTTTCCAACTAAATTTTATTTATGTATTCAAATTTAAATTCCATAATTTTTATATTTTGTAATTATCTTTTTTCCAATCATTTAAAGAAATAAAATCATTTTTAACTTATGGGCTATGCAAAAACAGACATCAGAATCTATTTTGTCTATGGACTGTAGTTTGCCATCCCATGCTGTATTCTACTGTATGCTGCATTCCATTCTATTGAATCAATACTACTGTGTCAGACAGGTGTAGCAGCTCATGCCTGTAATCCCAGAACTTTGGAAGGCCAAAGTGAAGAAAGATTTTTAGAGACCAGCCTAGGCAAAACAAGAAGAGCCTTATTTCTAAAAAAACAATTTTTTTTTAAATTAACTGGGCTAGGTAGTACTTGACTATAGTCCTAGCTACTCAGGAGGCTGAGGCAAGAGGTTCACTTGAGCCCAGGATTTCAATGTTGCAGTGAGACCTAAGTGCACTGGTACACTCCACTCCAGCCTGGGTGACAGAATGAAATCCTCTCTTAAAAAGAAAAAGAAAACCACTGTGTCATATTATGGTTTCCCAGTAAGTCTTGATTAATAAGAAACATATTCACTGTTATTAATTTCAGATATTGTTTTCTTCAGTGCAGCTATGGCCATTTCATTTTTTAATAATTTTATGGATAAGTAATAGTTGTACGTATTTATGGGGGACGTGTGATACTTTGATACAAGCCTACAATGCATAATGATTGGGATATCCAACACCTCAATAATTTATCATTTATTTAAAAAAATAGATTCCAATACACTAGTGAAATTCACTATTCTTTTCTTCTTCTATTTTTTCTGTCTTTTTCCTTAGGTTACAATATTTGCATTTGTTGGTAGAGTCCCTCTTGTAGTTGTGTGCCACACCCAAAAGGTGTGCCATAGACCCTTACATTGTGCCCATTAAGTGGAAGTACAACAATCCCTCCCCTCCTCTCCTCTCCCTCTTCTCTCATTCCCCCTCTTCACAATGTGAAATGAATTGAGTTTTTCGCTTATGTGGACATGTATTAGATCATCTACTGGCTTGATATCAGCATTGAGTACATTGGATAATGGCCTTTTCATTCTAGAGATACTTTACTAAGAAGAATGTGTTTCAGTTTCATCTAGGTTAATACAAAAGATGTCAATTCTGCATCATTTATGGCTGAATAGTATTCCATGGTATGTAAATATACCACAGTTTGTTAATCCATTCCTAGGTTGATGGGTATTTAAGTTGTAGCCACATTTCAGCAATTGCAAATTGATCTGTGATAAAACACCCTAGTGTGAATGTCTTTATAACAAAATGATTTTTCTCTTCTGGGTAGAGCCCTAGTTGTGGGATTGCATGGTCAGATGGGAAGGCTAATTTGAGTTCTTGGAGGATTCTCTATATTTCTTTCCAAAGAGGCTGTATTAGTTTGCAGTCCAGCCAGCAGTGTAAGAATATTCCTCTTTCTACATCTGTGCCAGCATTTGCAATTTTGGGACTCTGTGATGTGGGTCATTCTGACTCAGGTTAGGTGATATCTCAGGGTGGTTTTGATTTGTATTTCTCTGATGATTAGGGACAATGAGCACTTTTCACATGCTTGTCAGCCATTTGTCTGTCTTCACCAGAGAAGGTCCTGTTCATGTCTCTGGCCCAGTGGTAGATGAGATTGTTTGCTCTTTTTTGCTGATTAATTTGAGTTCTCTGTAGATTCTCGTTGTCAACCCTTTGTCAGATTCATATCATGCCAATATTTTTTCCTTTTCTGAAGGTTTTCTATTTACCTTAATTGTTATATGCTTACCTGTGCAGAAGCTTTTCAGTTTAATTAAGTCCCGTTTGTTTGTTTATTTTTGTTGTTGTTGCAATGGCTGCTAACTTCTTCTTCATAAAATCTTTCCCAGGCTGACATCCTTGAGAGTTTTTCACACAATTTCTTCCAGGATTTTTATATTTTCATGTTTTGGATTTAAATCTTTTATCCATCTTAAGTCAATGTTTATAAGTGGTGAAAAATGTGAGTCCAGTTTTAGTCTTTTACATGTGGTTATCCTGTTCTTCTAGCAGCAATTGTTGAATAGAGATTCTTTTCTCCATTTTGTGGTTGGTCAAGGATCAGATGAATACAAGAGATTGATTTCATCTCCTGGTTTTGTATTCAGTTCTATATGTCTATGTCTCAATATTCATGCCAATACCATGCTGTTTTGATCACTGTGGACTCGTACTGAAGCCTTGGGTCTAATACAGTGGTACCTCTGGTTTTGTTTTTAATACTGAAAATTGTCTCGAGTGTAGAGAGTTTTTTCTGGTTCCATACTAAACGAAGAACTATTTTTTCCAGTTCTTCAAAGTACGATGATGCTATTTTAGTGCTATAAAATCTATAGATTGCTCTGGGTAATTCTCCTTGTAGAGGTCCTTCACCTCTTTTGTTAGATGTTTTAATAATGTTGAGTCTTTCCATCAAGATCATGTTATGTTCTTCCATTTGTTAATGTCTTCTGCTGTTTCTTTCTTACAGTTTCATAATTCTCTTTGTGGAGGTTCTCCACCTCTTTTGTTTGGTATATTCCTAGGTATTTCATTTTCTTTGAAGCTACTGTGAAGGGAAATGTGTCTTTGATTTGCTTCTCTGCTCAGCAGTTATCAGCATATACAAGGCTACTGATTTGTGTACATTGATTTTATACCCTGAGACATCACTGCATTTCATGATCACTTCCAGGAGTGTTGTTGTTGAATCTCTGGGATTTTCTAAGTATAATATCACATAATTGACAAAGAGCAAGGGTTTGACTTTCTCTGCCCCTATGTGGATGCCCTTATCCTTAGCTTTTTGAATCAATAAGTGATAGTTGGTTTTATGCTGTAAATGTTTGCTTGATAGAAAATCCCCCATCCCTTCAAGCCTATATAACATTATTATACTTTGCCAAATTCAGCATCATATCCCCTCATTAATTGTATACTACATTGATAGTGTGTTCATCCTCCATGCACAGATATATTTAAGTTTATTACATTGTCACTGAATACTTTTGTTAAAATCCTGATTTATTTAAGTCAGAATAACTGTCAGTTAATGTTGAACTTGATGATATTCTACGATAGAAAATGAGAAATAAAATATTGCCAGTTTATGACAATATCTTAAGAGTGCTGAGTGTATCAAATATAAATCATTTAACATTTGACCTTAATCTCAGAAAAAGACTCTTGTACTCTTTCAAAAGTAAAATATGTGGAGAGAAATAAAAATAATTTTTAAATGATGGCTTTCTGATCATTTGTCTATTTTGTTTTTTCTTTTGTGACTTATAATGACTAGAAATATATTTGGCAAATGCTGGTGACATTTTACATTTATCACTCATAAACACAACAACTTCTTTTTATCATGGGATGGGGATTACAGAATAAATATCGATACGAAAATAAAAAAGATATGTAAGAAATGACAATCATCGTCTTCTCCTTATCTCACCCATGTATTCTATAGAACATCCTGGATTACAGGGTCTTGGACCATAGCCTCTACTGTATGGTCAATTGTCTACATGAACCTGGGCTATATCCTACCCTGAGTTCTAATTGGTTGGCTCTATATTCACACGTGATATGAGAATAATCACTTCTTTTTCATGAAAAATTTGCATCAGAAGTTAGGACTTATCATTAGTGTCCGATACAGGACAAAGTAAAAATAATATGGTTATTCAAAACATGTGGAAAAAATTATTTCACAAGTTAAATTTTCTTTTTTGACAAAATCTCTTAGTATACCAGGAATATTAAAGAATTTCACTCAATTTGATAAAGAACATTAAAAAAAAGCCCAGAGTGTAATATCACACACAATGAATGGTAAAACTTTGAAAGTGATAAGATGAGACAAAGACTACTCTCTTTGCTTTCCTCCTGTACTGGCAGTCTAGGCAGGAAACATAGAGGGTGGAGGGAAACAAACTTTAAAAATGGTATTAAATGGAAAGAATAAAATTTATACTAGAAATACAAAAGGGGCAAATGTTATGTTTGAATGTTCAATTTCATAAACTGGTTGAAGTGCACAGAAAGTTGATTTTCCTAACATCAATTAAAATGTACATGTAACAATAAACTCTCTTTGAAATTAATGTATGTTTTAAAAATAATGTATAATCCAGATAAACAAAGTACTTAAGTTGGGGAAAGATAAGTGATAGCCTTAGTTTATTGAAGCAAATTAATTTTTTGAGGCAGGTGATAATTGAGTCTCATTACAATGACCACATGTGAAACTCCAGCTCCATACATAAGATAATATGATTGTTCTATATTGTACTTGGGCCATAAAGTAGCTAGAGAGACCACACTTCTTTCTACTCCATGAATTCCAAAATGAAAAAATTCAATTAAAATTTATGCATTTTATACTTCTCTTCTACTCAGTGACTTCAGAAGAGGTCATTGTAAAAAAACTTGGACAGGGACTGTCAAAATTATCAAGAGAATACATTCAAGGAACTTTGGTGTCCTCATCAGTATATCATTTAACAGTACACAATTTAGCAATAACATACCAGGCTTCTCAGACTTCACAATGTCCATTCTTCCATCTGAAAGCATCTCACCTCTGCTAATAGTTTATTCTATTTTTTTTAAATTGACCAGGAGAGACTTTAATAACAACATTTTAGAAGGCTTTACCAAAAATCTGTTCTTATGTACATTTGCTAAAATGGGTATAATTTAAGGAACACAGAGGAAACTCCCTCAAAACAACATAGTCACTTATAAATACTTGAATTATTCACTGCTTCACTGATGTGCTTAAAAACTTAACTATTCTATTTAATTTAAAGAAAGGAGGAGAGAACAAGAAAGTGCAAGAAAGCATTGCAAATAAAGAAATATGTAACAAATAGAGAAAGGAAATTCTATATATTGCGTTTTGTAAAATTCACACATGACAAAAACCAGGGCTTGAACAAAGGGAGAGTAATTTAGAAGTCATTCCATCTATTTTCTGGATTCACAAGAGAGCTTGCTTGTGGCATTTTCTTCTTCTCTTTACTGATTTACTTCCCTTTATTCATCCACTCTCAAATGGCCATTACGAAATTTTGCTTTTAATACATGATTCTATTAGAGATTTTTTCAATTGCGCCCCAAAGATAATTAGTTCCTTCTCTGATTCTCAAATCTAATTCCCCAAAGAGTTGATTTGATTGTGTAAAGCTGTCCATCCTTAACCCAATCAGGGAAGGCTGTAGAAAGGAAGATTTTACCATATGTAAGGTGACAGGTGGGTTCTCTTAGATGAGGACATGAGACTGGAAGGCAACTCAAAATTCACCCAGCGAAGGGGGGTGAAGTAGTGTAACTTAAAGAAAATACACCAAAACAACCCAATAAAATGAAGAAAACAAGTAACCAGATGGAAAAAACCCTATAAAAAATAAAAAAGAAGTTCTGGGGCTGAAAATAAGATGAAATGAATTTAGAAATATAGAAAGTCAATGGCAAAAGTGACCAAGTAGAAGAAAGAATCTGTAGAAGAAGATTCTAAGTAGAAGACCAAGTAGAAGAAGAACCTGAAGACAAGTTATTTGAAAATACATGTAAAGTCACATGACATTTAACTCTGGGTCTATGCTTTGAGAAACACATCATTAAGTGATTTCATCATTGTGCAAATATCATAGAGTGTTCTTTCACAAACTTTGACTGAGTATCCTACTACACACATAGACTATCTGATGCAGCTTCCTGCTTCTAGGCCACAAACCTGTACTCATGTTACTGTACTAAATATTGTAGGCAATTATAACCAATTGGTAAGTTTTTATATATCTAAACACATCTAAACATAAAAAGTACAGTAAAAACATAGCATAATAGATAAAATATAATAAATCTTTTTGTGACATACAGGGCGTATACCATAAATGAACTTGCAGGATTGGAAGTTGCTCTAGGTGAGTCATGAGTGAATCATGAGTTAACAGGAAGGTCTAGCACATTCCTTCACATGACTGTAGATGTTACAAACATGACAGACTACACTGAATTCATAACAAAAGTCTTTCTTCAACAAGAAAGAAATCTTAGCTTACTAAAACTTTTTTACTTTATAAACTCTGAGTAATCAAGTCTTGAGATAAAAGAACAAAGCTGGAACAATCACACTACTTCACATCAAAATATATCACAGTACTATACTGACCAAAACAGCATGGTACTAGAATAAAAACAGACACATAGACCAATGTAAGAGAATAGAAAGCCTCAAAATAAAGTTGTGAACTTACAGCCCATTAATTTTCAACCAAGATGTAAAGCACACAATGAGGAAAGAACAATCTCTTTAGTAAACAGTACTGGGAAAAGTGGATAGTCACAAATAGAAGAATGAAATTAGACACTCATCTCACACTGTGTACAAAAATCAACTCAAAATGGATTAAAGACTTAAATGCAAAACTAACCAGGAAAATAGTAGAAAGATAATAAGGAAAAAATTTCCTGACATTGGCCTGGGCAATGATTTTTTGGGATACATACTCTAAAGCACAGCCAATAAAAGCAAAAATAAGCCAATGGGATTATATCAAACTAAAAAGTTTCTACACTGCAAAGGAAACAATCAATACAGAACCAGTACAGAATCAAAGAATATATTTGCAAACTATACACCTTAAACAGGTTAATATCGAAGTATTATGAAGTTCAAATCAATATCAAATAAACAACTCAATTTAAAAGTGAGAAAAGGAAGTAAATAGACATTTATGAAAATGAGACATATGACTAATGAATAGGTAAATGAAAAAAAGTTCAACATCAATAACCACCAGGGAAATGCAAATTAAAGCCACAGTGGTACCATGAAAACTCAAGAGATAAAAAGCTGATAAACTGCTAGCTAGACTAACCAGCAACAAACCAAGAAAACACAAATAAACAAAAATCAAAATAAAATAGAAGACATTACAAGTGTCACTACAGAAATATAAACAATCATCAGAAACTAGTATGAAGAATTATGTGCCAGAAAATGGAAAATCTACAGGAAATGGATAACTTCCTAAAAACACACAAGTTACCAAGACTGAATTAGAAGAAAAAGAAAACATGGACAGACCAATAATGAGTTAGCAAGATTAAGTCAACAATAAAAATCTCCCAATAAAGAAAATCTCAAAGCTGCGTGGATTCACAGCTGAATTTCAGCATTGCCTTGCTAGCAAAACTGGGCAAAGACACATACAGATGAAACAAAACAAACAAACAAAAAATAATAGGCCAATATCCCTGATGAATATACATACAAAAATTCTCAAAAAAAAAAATACTTGTTAAATGAATCCAACAGCCCAACAGCACATAAAAAATACAATATACCACAATCCAGGGATACTAATGCCAGGGATTCAAGGATGGTTTGATATATAGAAATTAATAAATGTGATAGAGTACATCAACATTATGAAGTACAAAATCCATATGTTCATCTCAATAGACATGTTAATAGAAAAACCAGTTCACAAAATTTGGCATTACTTCATGACAAAAAAATGTAAAAAAAACTAGTAGAACATAAATGTCTTAACACAATAATCAAGTAAATGAGGCAAAAGCTATGTTGATTGGTGTGATGTAAGCAAATCAGATTGTATAAAAATTGTACAATCTGTACAAATTGTATTGTACCCCACATAAGCATAAATGTATTCATGATCTATGGGTATATGACTAAATAAAAAAATAAAAACAAATAAATAAATGAATAAGATTCATATAAATTGGATTTAAAAAACTAGTCATAGAAGTAACATACAACAATATAATGAAGGCCATATTCAAGAAATCCCCAGCTAACATTATATGAAGTGAAGGAAGGTCTAAAGTCTTTCCTCAGAGAACTGAAACAAGATGAGGGTGCCCACTTCCACATTGTACTGAAAGTCCTAGGAAGAGCAATCAGGCAAGAAAAGAAAAGAAAACACGTTCATATTGGAAAGAGAAAGTTAAAGTGTCCCTCTTTGCTGATGATATCATTTTTGTATCTTAAAAAATTTACATACTCCACCAAAAAGACTCTCTGATTTCATAAATAAATTAGGTAAATTTTCAGGATACTAAATCAACATATCAAATCAACAGTGTTTCTATAAATCCTTAATGATCTAACTGAGAAAGAAAAAAAATGGGCAATCTTATTTACAATAGTTCCCAGGATAAAATACTTAGGAATACTTTTAATGAAGAAGGTAAAATATCTTTAGGAGGAAAACTACAAAACACTACTGAATGAAATTGAAGATGGCCCAAATATAAAAACATCCCATGATCATGGACGGGAAGAATGAAAATAATTAAAATGACCGTATTGCCTAAAGCAATCTTCATATTGAATGCAATCCCTATCAAAATACCAACATTATTCTTCACAGAACTGGATAAACAATCCTAAAATTAATAGGGAACTGTAAAAGAACCCAAATATCCAAAGCAATCATGAGAAAAAAGAACAAAGTTTGAGCATCACATTACCTGACTTCAAAATACAGTACAAGGCTTTGGTATGCTATTGATGTAAGAATAAAAACATAGATCAGTGGAACAGAATAGAGAACCAACAGAGATAAAACCACATTTGCAGCCAACTGATCTCTAACAAAGCTGACAAGTACTTACACTGGGGAGAGAACACCCTGTTTAGTACACAGTGCGGCGAAAATTGGATTGCCAGACGCTGAAGAGTGAAACTAGGCCCCCACTCTCATCGTATATACAAATTAACTCAAAATGGATTAAAGACTTCAACATAAAATCCAAAACTATAAAAATTCTAGGAGAAAAACTGGAGAAAAGTCTCCTGAGCATCCATCTGGGCAAAGAATTTATAATGAAGAGCTCAAAAGCACAAGCAACCAAAACACTAGACAAATGAGACTAAATTAAACTAAAACGCTCCTGGCATTGAAAAAGAAAGAAGAAAGTGAACAAAACCTGTTGAATGGGAGAAAATTGCAAAGTATTCATCTGATGGGGAACTAATAATCAAAATATGCAAAGAACTCAAACAAGTCACAGGAAAAAAAACCCATTATAAAGTGAGCAAAAAAGTATGAAAAGGTATTTTTCAAAAGGAGACATACCAATGCGTACCTGAGAAAATACTTGACATCACAAACCATTAGAGAAATGAAAATCAAGATCATAATGAGGTATCACCTGGCTCTAGTCAAAATGGCCATTATTAAAAAAGGCAAAAAGTCACCATGTTGGTAAACGTGCATAGAAAAAGGAGCTTTAATACACTGTAGCTGGGAGCATCAAGTATCAATATTTTTATATAGTGATCAAGAAAATGCCACGAAGGTTATCTCTAACAGTACGATCAAAATATTTCTGATTGTATATGAAGCACATATTGCATTGGTGCCCTATGATTGCACCAATGTACACAATTATGATTTAATAAAATTATTTTTAAAAAAAGCATTTGGTATTTTATGTCTATTTTGATTTCTGGTGATAACAGCACAAATATAATAAATATCAAAGTGGTTATTTAAAATGCATACTATAAGGAGAGTTGGGTGCTAACTGTGGGGTACCACCCAGATTCCTGTTCAGGGACAAAGCCCTCATATTCCCAGACCCCAGAAGGTGACTTTTAAACTTTACCACTGAAATCCAGAATAGGAAAACCTGGTCATGGTATGAGATATTTCACATATAGGCATTTAAAATTTAAAAAAGCTTTTATGAAATCATACTTGTGCTTACAACTTGTCTTACACTCTTATATTTCTTACTGTAGTTCATTTAATTAAAAAAAATCCTGATTGGACCTCACAATGAGTGTCTACTGCTAACATAAGCTCATGGCGGCAAGTTTGAGAACTTGATCTTCAGACTTTTTATGTTGACTACCCTTTTTTTCATGTCAGAGCCAAAGTTCCAAAATTGCTTTAGTGCATAGTATCTCAAGGGAAGGACTTGGAAAGTGACCACAGTGATATTCAGCGATGAGGTATGTGGCACTTTTTCTTGGATAAGTTCATGAAATTAACTGTCAGACCTTGGGTTAAAGGAGAGACTAGTGAGGAAAGGGTCAATATAACACTTGTTGAGTGAATATTAAAGTAGATATTGAGAAAGTAGATGGTATTGAACTGGCCAAAATAAAAGAGAACATGGCATAGAAGAAATTTTAGGACCCAGATATTTCTCAGCCCTCAACTGCTGTCAAATTGGTATCAGTAAGAAAATTGGAACAGGGATAAAAAATTGCTTATTGGGTAAAACATATACTATTCTGGTGACTGAAGCACTAAAAGCCCTGACTTTGGCTCGGTGCCTGTGGCTCAATGGGCTAAGGCACCAAGCACATACACCTGAGCTGGCAGGTTCGAATCCAGCCCCGGCTCGCCAAACAACAATGATGGCTGCAACCAAAAATGGCCGGGCGTTGTGGCAGGTACCTGTAGTCCCAGCTACTTGGGAGGTGGAAGCAGGAGACTTGCTTGAGCCCAGGAATTAGAGGTGCTGTGAGCTGTGATGCCAAAGCACTCTATCCAGGGTGACAGCTTGAGGCTCTGTCTCAAAAAAAAAAAAAAGAAAAAAAAAAAGCCCTGACTTCAAAATTATACAATTCATCCATGCAACAAAAAGCATTTGTGTCTCCCAAATCTATTAATACAAAAAAAATTAAATAAAAAATATATTCTGCCTTTAGATCACTTCATCTGGATGGATATAATGGTTTATGTCTGTAATCCTAGCACTTTGGGAAGCTGAAGTGAGAGGATAGCCTAGGGTCAGGAGTTTGAGACCAGGCTGGGCAACATAGTGAGATTCCAACTCTATATAAAATTTTAAAAAGTTAGCCAGAAGTAGTGGAATATGCCTGTAGCTCCAGCTATTTGGTAGGCTAAGCCAGGAGGATCAGCTCAGTGCATAAATTTGAGGCTGCAGTGAGCTATGATCATACACTTGTCCTCTAGCCTGGGTGGGCAACAGAGTGAGATCCTGTCCCGAAAAAATAAAATAATAAAATAAAATATAAAATAATAAGGTAAAATATATTCCATTGTCATCTTTTAAGTTGTCATTACTATTTAAAGAAAAATTATTGACAAAGAAGACAACACCATACACTGGGGAAAAGAAGCCCTAGTCAATAGATGGTGCGGGGAAAATAGAATAGCCACATGTCTCTTACCACTTAGAAAAGCTAACTCAAGATGGATAAAAGATTTAAATATGAGGCATGAAATTGAAAAATTCTAGAAGAAAATGTAGGAAAGACTCTTCTAGATATTGGCCTAGGCAAAGAATTTATGACTAAGTCCCCCCCAAACAATTATGGCACCAGCAAAAACAAACAAATGGGCTTTGGTTAAATTAAAAAACTTCTGCACAGCAAAGGAAATCATCAACAGAGAAAATAGCCTATAGAATGGGCGAAACAATTCACAAACTATATATCTGATAAAGGGCTAAAATCCAGAATTTACAAAGAACTCAAACAAATTAACAAGAAAAAACTACTTCATTGAAAAGTGGGCAAAAGACATGACAGAAGCTTTTCAAAAGTAGATGGACAAATGACCAACAAACATGAGAAAATGCTCAACACTGCTAATCATCAGGGAAACGCAAATTAAAACCACAGTGAGATATGACCTTATCCCTTCCAGATGGCCATTATTAAAATATCAAAAGATGATAGATGCTGATGTGAATGCAGAGAGATAGGAACACTTACAAACTGTTGGTGGAACTGCAAATTAGTATATGCTCTATGGAAAACAGTAGAGAGATTTCTCAAATATCTAAAAGGAGACCAACGATTTAGTCCAGCAATCCCAGAACTGGGTATCTACCCAAAGGAAAAGAAGTAATTTTATCAAAAAGACACTTGCACTAAAATGTTTATCACAGCACAATTCACAATTGCAAAGATGTGGAATCAACAACCCAAGCATCCATCAATTCGTGAGTGGATTAACAAGATGTGTTGTATCTGTATGCTATAGAGTACTACTCAGCCAAAAAAGGATGAATTAAGGTCTTTTGCCAACATTTGGGCATGATAGGAGGCCATCCTCTTGTGTTCAGTATCTCAAGAATGGAAAAACAAACACCACATGTATTCTCTAGAAGTCAGAACTAACTCATGGGTACAAAGGGAGTCAGAGGGAAGTGAAAGTCCTTAGAAATCAAGAAATGTGCTGGTGGGTAGAAGGGATGGGTAAAAACATAACTCACAGGTACAGTGAACACTGTTTGGGTAACAGGCACATACCCTGACTTAAACATTACAAAAGCTATCCATGTAACAAAGACATTTGTACCCCATTAATATTTTGAAATAAAAAAAAAAAACAAGCTTAACATGGTAGGCCATATTATTGATGTGGAAAACAGGAAGAAATTTCACGTAATATCAAAATATTGGTGAATTAAAATGTATTTATATTTTCAAAGTTTGTGTATTTTAAAAATGATTCTCTACTTTATCAGACTTTTGTTGTTTTGGATGGGAGACTTCTCTATGATGATTAAATGTGCAAGGACAGATAAAACATAGTTTCAAATGTGAATTTAACCAAAATCTCAAGGATAGATTGCTGAGTAGCAGACGTGTGTATGCAAGAGAACTCATTTCACATGGGCAAATCTGTGTAGCACGGACTTTGTTGTGCATCACTGGTGATTGATTTATTTGAAGATGGTTAAAAATCCTTTCAAGCTCTACTGGGGAGGGCAGAGATGGAGAAACACTGTTGGAGAAGCCTATAAACTGGAGGATGGAGGAGAGACGGCTAGACAAGTTCCTTAGTGTGAGTATATTATGAAATAGATGCAGACACACACAGAGAAAGCCTTGTTAACACAATGGTTCATTGACAGCAGCTTGCCTTGTTCATTTATTCTGGAGAACATAGTTTTAAAATTGTTACTTTTTAAAATCAATGCCTAGAAAGATTCCAGACTCGAAACCCTTCTTTATAAAGAAAACTCAAAGATCAATTTGGAAATCGAAACTTAACATTTTGGAATCAGCATTTTGAATTGTTAGTGAAATGGTTAAATGGATTATGAGAATTACATCAATCATCTGTGGTTCTGATGTTCATTTATAATTTCATTGCACCAGGAAATTGTTGAGTCTTCACTAGGTGAAATTGATAGAAATCTCTCTTTCCTGGTCTGTTCTTTAATCCACTCTGCTTTTGTTATTTTATTTCTCTGTTCATTTTCTTCTTGCTTTGCAGTGTTCTTGTTGCGTGTCTGTGCTGGGAATGGTTGCTGCCTGTTGTTAGGATATGTATCACCAATTTCAGAGAATTTGAATTCTCCATATCTGTCTGCAGCTACTTAAAGTGTAGGGCTTTGAGTAGAGTTGCAGCTACTTGTTCCTGCTGAACAGTTTTTGAGGGAGTTTCAGAAGTATTTTATCCATTTGGATAAAATATTTGAAACCTCAAGATATATGTAATAGTTAGAAAATCAGCTTAAAATAGAAAACAAAAATTACAATAGCAAAATTAATAATAATGTATTTTATATAAGCAAGATTGCAAACTGAATACTTTTTAAACTTTCTAACCACACAAAAAAAGATAAGTGGAAGTATTGGGTATGTCAATGACTATGATCTTACTACAATGTAAATTAGATCCAAACATTGCATTGTACCCCATAAATATACACAATTATTATTTGTGAATTAAAATGCATAAATAAAAACAGAAGATAAATATTATTCCTGAAATTGATAGCAACTTCAAAATCAAAATTATAAGAATCTCTTCATTAAAATTTTATGGCACACAATTATATCTGGTGTGGGATATTTGATATATTTAAGTTAGTCAAAATCTCCTTTGTTTTTCTGCCTCAGAGCTTCTTCCAAAATCAAGGGAAACAGATCATCTCTTGCTTTCAAGTGGAGCCCAGAGGCACAGGAGTCTCAGCGTCAGGAGGGAAACCACTTACTGATAGGGGTGGGTAGAATCAGTATGCTTCCCTGAGATCCTGTGGAGTCAAGCACTTTTACCTATAACAAAAGTTTGATAAAACACCCTTGTGTTGGCTTGTCCTCCTTCTCAGTCTCATTCTTTCCAGTTCCCCAACTCACCTTTCTCAGACCACTCCCAGGGCAAACTTTGCAGCCAACTCCTTGTCTTACGCTTTACTTCCAGAGGACCCCAAATAAAGCTACCTTGGAATCTATCTTTCTATTTGTAAGAACTGTAGCCCTTTTCTTTTCTTTTTCACTTCCGGAAGTCCGAAATATCTGTGTAGGTAAAGGTTTCAAAATCTGTTTTAGCTTTTGTTCTGTAGAGGGAAAGTAGTTTTCATGTAAATGTCTAAATGGACACCCAAGAGTTGGGTGTGGTGGCTCACGCCTGTAATCCTAGCACTCTGGGAGGCTGAGGCAGTGGACTGCATGAACGCAGGACTTCAAGACCAGCCTGAGCAAGATCTGCGCCATCTCTAAAAACAGCTGGGTGTTGTGGCAAGTGCCTGTAGTCCCAGCTACTCCAGAGGCTGAGCCAAGAGGATTGCTTGAACCCAAGAGTTTGGGTTGCTGTAAGCTATGATGCCATGGAACTCTACCCAGGGTGGCAAAGTGAGACTCTGTCTTAAAAAACAAAACAAAACAAAACAAAACAAAACAAAACAAGACAAATAAACAACAACAACAAAAACCAAAAGAAAATCAGAGCGATAGAGAGAGAGAGAAATTTAGGATTTTCTTTAAAAAACAAAAACAAGTGGACACCCAGAGGCTCCTCTCTGCAGAGGTCCTTGGATTCCAACAAAGATCATCCCCGGGTTTCACTGACCTACCTCCCCACATTGGTTGCATCTTACTGAGTTTTTTTTGAATGGCCAGTCACTCCTGTTGCAGTGAAATTTCAATTAACTTGCGAAAATGTAAGATCTGAGAAGATAGTAGAGTGGAAATATTTCCTACTTTAATGGCTTTAATGAAATAGGAAGTGTAGATCCCTCAGGCATCCTGTGAACATGATTTGCTGTATGAAGACAGGAGGTAAAAAGAACTGTCAAGAAGATTGCTTCTGGAATATGTATACAACAGCAGTGAGAAAGCTTGTACCAGCTTGATGAAAGCTGAGGAATGCTGAGTTTAGGAAGCACTGCAGAGCAAAATTCTCCCAGTGTTTACTATATGATAAAATATGCAATGCAAATCCGGCAGAAAGAATGCAAATAAGTTACAGCTTGTGAATGTGGCAGACTAGGAGAAGGTGGTACAACTAATGACAGTAGAGGAACTGGTGGCAGGAATGGTAAGTTCAACTTCAAATGTGATATTTTCTAACATGTTTGAGACATTCTTAAGAGGTACAAAGAGCATACATTCTTTTCCCAATTTGACTCCCTTACAAGGTATGTGATTTTCGGTTAAGTTACTAACTTCTCTGACCTTCAGTTGCGAGGTGAATAATAATCACTCCACTGTAGTTTTAAAGACACAGTGAGCTAATTCTTGCTATGTATAAGCTCCAAAATGGTAACCGCCGCTTCTATCCAAGTGCAAACATCGTGAGGCAGTCAGGGGGAAGGAGAGACACTATAGATTTGATATTTTCCTGATCATCGATGTGAAACAAGGTTTAGGAAGGGGTGCAGGAGAGAAGCATTAACTAACTTAGAAGAAACAGTAACCTAGGTCTAACGCATAGTAAGTGTTAATGAATATTTGTCAAATGAAGGAATAGATAAAGGGAGATGAAGATAGGTGATGGAATGGATAGGAGTCATAAAAGTAAGGAAAAACCCATCATAGAGAGAATGAAGGGAGGCTCTTTCTCTGCAAGTTAAATGTTTGGTGTAAAGGTAATAGAGGTAGGGAACATTTACTAAGGACTTACTGTGCACCAAGCTTCACATATGTTAACTGATCTGTATCCTATGAGAGAAGCAGTATTTTTCATAAGAGGAAACTTAAGTATAGAAAATTTAGCTGGTAAGTTTGCTTTTGTACACAGTACTTTATTACCTCCAGCTTAGTCAGCAAATAAAATTGATGGATATTTTGTTTGCTTTCTCTGCTATTTTATACTTACAAAACAAAGTTGGTGCACTTAAAACAGTAAATAGAACATTAATATCATTACTATTTTTCCATATAATGATAAATCCATCATCATTAAACCTATCTTAATAGTGACTATTGAAATAATGTGAGGGAAAAGAACATTAGCCTTCTGATTCAAAATCAAATTTGACTTGATTTTTAAGGCAACGCTGCTATTTGCTAAAGTGTGATAAGCATCCTGCGCAAAACAGCCACAAATAAATACAAGGCTTTGTCTTTGACTCATTGTGGATGGACTCATTGTGGATGGAGGCAAAACCCATATGCATCTGGCCCAGGGGGCTGGTCCAGTAGAGCAGCGGTTCTCAATCTGGGGGTTGCAACCCCTTTGTAACAATGCAAATACATCCTGCATATCAGATATTTATATTACGAGTCATAACAGTAGCAAAATTACAGTTATGCAATAGCAACAAAAATAATTTTATGGTTGTGGGTCACCACAACACGAGGAATTGTACTAAAGGGTCATGGCATTAGAAAGGTTGAGAACCACTGCAGTAGAGTCTGGGGTGGGACCAAGACTCTGCCTTTCTGCTGAGCCCAGAATGATGCTTTCACTGAAGGTCCACAAACTGCAATTTGAAGTTATGGATTATGAGGCAACACTTACAGTGTGGGCCGGTGTTTGCTAGGGTACAATGTGTAAAAAGTCTTTTGAAATGTTACCGGAGGTTTTTTTTTTTTTTTTTAATTTTATTGAATCATAATTCTGTACATTGGTGCAATCATAGGGCATGATTCATATACATTCAGAAATGTTTTGATCGTACTGTTACAGATAGCCTTCATGGCATTTTCTTGATAACTATATAAAGACATTGATACTCTACATTTAATAAGTTTCCCCAGTACCCTGCTAAGATGCACCGTAGGTGTGATCCCACCAATT
>CAUYON010043193.1:0-10179 GCA_963573935.1 Arctocebus calabarensis | reverse complement strand
TGCGTTCCTCGACCTTGTCTCTTGGCTCAGCTCCAAACCGTTGGCTTTCTTGCTAAATTTCTGTCCTTTAACTCTCCTTCTGGACAGGAGTGTCTGCAGAAAGCTGGCTACAGACCGCCATCTTGGCTCCTCCCCCTCTTAGCAATATTTTTAACCAAACTTTTAAAATCTTGATGTCCATTTTTTTTATAGTTTATCTTTTATATATATTTGATAAATATTTATTTAATATAGGTAACTGAAATATTTTTAATAGATTTCATTTTATAAGTTTTATAATTGTTAAACTCTTATATTCAGGTCTGTGATTCTTTCTAATTTAAGGTTTGAATATGGTATGGTATAGATTACAGGGAATTTGATATGGGAATGACTCACATGATTATAGAGGCTGAGAAGTCCCATTACATGCTTTCTGAAATTTGGAGAACCAAGGAATCTTCTGTCTTAGGTCAAGTCAGGTCCCAAGGCCTGAGAATCAATGGAAGCGCTAGACTAACTCTCACTTTAAAGCCAATGGCTTGAGATTCTGGATACTACTGGCACAAGCCCCAGACTCAAAAAACCAGGGAAACTGGAGTTTTAATGTCCAAGGCAGGATGAAATTGTCCCCCAGTTCTAGAAGAGAAGAGTAAATACCTTTATAGTCTATCTGGGCCCTTAACCAACTGGATGGTTGCATCTAATTGTGTCCACTGAGATTATCCAGGATAAATTTTCTATCCCAAGGTTCTTGAAATTAATCTCATCTACAATGGCCTCTTTTGCCATGTAAGATACTATATTATGAGCTTCATGAATTAAGAAGTAGACAAATTTGGAAGGTTGTTACTATCACATACACAACGAATAGTGAGGCAACCTCTAAACTAACAGAATAAAAGCTTGAGTTAATGTGCCAAAAAAGAATATAAAACTGAGTCATAAAAATCACTCAGTCCCACAGAAGGCAGAATATTATTTCAAAAAGAACAATGAAGATATGTAATACAAATAAAATAAATGTCAAAGTAAAATTTAAACTTAACCTTATAAATAATCAAATAAAGTGTAAATGATTGAAATACTCCTATTAAAAGGCAGATATTATTACATTTATTAAAAAAATGACGAGTCAATTCTAAAGTTTGTTTTTGTGATACTATCAATAAAAATGATAAACTTCTAGCCAGATAAATGGGAATAAAAAAAAAAAAAACACACAAATTATCAATGTCAGGAATAAGCAAAGTGATATCATTATTTAGATTCTATCAATCCTCAATGTACTAAAAAGGGCTGTTATAGGCTACTTTATATTGATAACTTTGATAGTTTAGATAAAATGAACAAATTTCTTAACAGGTACATACTGTCAATATTCCATGAAAAAGAAATAGAATACAATAGAACCTCTATAAGTTTACCACCCAAGGGACGTAGCAAACTGGTCTACCTGCATTGGTGAGTTTAACCTAAGGCAACATAGGCCTACTTGGCTGATATGTACACGAGGTATATGCTCGGTCTACGAAAAGTAGTCAACTTAAATAAAGAGGTAGTCATTGTAGAGGTTGGTCAACTAGGGAGGTTCTACTGTGTATGATTAGCTCTTTATTAAATAAATAAATTTGAATAATCATCTTTGTGTTAGCATGTGAAATTCATTCTTATACTACTACGTTTGTATTAAGATGAAACAAATGAGTTGGGTTTAGAGGGCATTTTACTTCCAACTCAATGTGTATTATGAGGTTAAACAAATAAGCAATAATGTTAATTTTTGCATAAAGATAACAGGTATCAGATTGTTGAAGTAAAGTGTAAACTCTTTAGTCTTGAATTTGAATTGAAAGCTTCAGAAGAACATCTGATGTGTTTTCCTTACCTTTTACATATCTTTCCCAGCTCTTTACACTGATAAGGCACAGAAAGAAAGATTAATGAGAGTATGATAAGAATTCCCAGTGGTAAAATTATCCTTTTCAACTACCATTTCCCTCTGAAAGATATCAGAACTTCTTGCATAAATAAGATTTGGGACAGAAAATTTTACAAGGTGGACCTGGACTAAACTGTTTACTTGCTAAAAGAGAAAGTTATCAAAGACTACTGATATCATATTAATAGGACTCAGAATTCAACCTGTTCAGTGTCTCATTATCCAAATGTGGCTAATTTCAATAAAAATACTAAATTCACTAGATTGAAATTCATCAAATATATTTAATGTCATGAGTTCAGGAGGTTACTCAAAAGAAAAAAATACTTTCTGATTAGGATAGAGAATTACTGCATTAGTTTGAAAAGTAGTCAGTGTAGGGAAGGAATCAAGAATTTATCCAACCTTCCTGCAATAGTATTCAAAAATGTGTTTCTCATTATAAATATATTTCAGCTAATAAATGAATGATGAGTGACAGACTATAACAATTTGCAATGCTTAATGTACCTAGGCAGTGATCAAAGGATGATGGCATCACTGAGGAAGTGGCAACCAGACATAATATGCCTCCTGGTAGAAGTACACAGCACTGCCTGTAAGACAGTGTTAGTGAGTTCAGGCTGCCATAATAGATGCTCGAGACTGGGTGGCTTCAACAACAGACATTTAGTTTGGCACAGTTCTGGAGACTAGAAGTCTGAGATCAAAGTTCTGGCTGATTCAGTTTCTGGTGAGGACTCCCTCTCTGGCTTGGAGACAGGCCTGTTGCTGCATTCTTTCTATCCTCACATCCCCTTCACTCTGTGGTGTGCGGAAAAGTGAGGGGGAAAGAAGGAGAAAGAGAGAAAGTAAACTTTATGGTGTCTCTTCTTATGAGGACACTAATTCTATTCTATCAGGGCCTCATGTTTACAGCCTAATTTAATCTTAATTCTGACATGCTATAAGTTAGAGATTCAACAAATAAATTTTAGGGGAACACAAGCATTCAGTTTCATAACAGGTAATCATATACAAATATTGACTTTAAATTGATCAAGTCTCCATATCAGTGACCAATTTACAGAAACTCCAAAGGAAAACGACAGTAACATACTATTCAGCCAAATTGTGCAGAATTCTATATGAACAATGAACCTTCAACAAAACCTTGCAAAGTGGAAAAAGAAAAGAGCTAATCTAGAGGTCAGCCAATTGAAGGAGGCACCACTTTATTCAGATATCACTTCTTCTTACATTATATGCATTTGGCTTAAAGTCCTTTCAGGAATACTATAAACACAACAGGTTCAAAATTATAGGTAGAATAGGATAGAACATATCCTATTCAATCATCTCTTCTACTTTTCTCATATTAATTAGTAAAATAATCATATTCTTACACCTTTTAGAACTTGAGAATTACATTTAATTTCAATACTTTTTAAAAAAATACAACATAGAGTTAAATTTATTTAGTTATAAATTCCAACACATTACATGGTATTACAGTTGCTTTTTGCTATTTGTGTGGCAGAGATATTTTCCATCAATTTATTTATTTATTTATTTATTTTTTAAATACATGTATTTTATTATTCTTCATTACATTATCCCCCCTCCCCCCGTAAGACAGAATTTATTTACAGAAAATACAGAAAACACTAAAGCTCCTGGTAGAGGGAGAGAATTCAAGTGGGGAGAGAGAAGCTCTCTCCATTTCTCTCCCGATCTTTCCCCGTCTCCTCCTTTAGGCCTTTAGTCTCAGGGTATATACTGAAACTGAATACAGTCCCTTCCGCTGGGGGCAAGGTGAATGAATGTATCAACGGATGGATACAGTCCATTCATGGAATTGAGGCCTAGGAAATTCACAAGAAATTGACCTAGGCATAGGAAATGGGGGTTCCATATTGAGTTCAAGAAATTGGAGGCCAGCCTGAGCAAGAGTATGACCCCATCTCTACTAAAAACAGAAAAACTGGGAGTTGTGGTGGATGCCCTCCCACCTACTTGGAGGCTGGGGTAAGAGGATCTCTTGAGCACAAGTTTGAGGTTGCTGTGAGCTATGATGCCACCACACTCTACACAGGTTGACAGGGTGAGAATTGATCTAAAAAAACAGTATTAAAAATAGAAAAAGTGGAGACACTTTCAAAAACAACCCACTCTTGTAGGACAAAATGCTTGCAATATTCTCATTTATTCGTACAACTTTTAGTAAGCACAGCACTGTCTTAAAAACCAATTTATTATAAGACCACTTTCTTATCTTTAAATGGCCTTTCTAGGATGGCCTTTATCTACGCCAGTATAAATCACTAAGAAATAGAATTTTTTTCCAAGTTATCTTAAAATTAGAAGTTTGAATATTTATATAATTTGTCAACTATCAGAGAGGGCTAGGTTTAATAATAGATTTTTGCTATTCTAAAATTATGACGTTAGGAACCTATTTTTTTAAAAAGTGTGATTTCAAACATACAGAAAACAGTAGACAACTGTGTCTCACCACCCAGATTTAATAGATGTTAATATTTGTCATCTTTGCATCAAGTTTTTATTTTTAAAGAACTAGGCCAAGTACCAATAAAATATTCCTCTTTTCTTTCTCTTTCTCTCTCTCCTCAGAGGGAACCTCAACCCTAAAGTTCATAGGCATTATTCTCGTACACTTCTTAGCATTTTGTTTTTAGCATGTTAATCATATTCGAAACTTACTGCTTTTCACTGAACATTGTTTTTGAGTTTTAACCATACTGATTTATGGAGATCCGCTGTATTTATTTTAATTGCTATTTAATATTCCAAATGTATGAGTATGCCGGAGTTTATCTGTTGATTTTCCAAATAAGAGACACTAAAGTCGTTTCTCCTGTTTGTGTTTCTGGTATGGTATCCTGACCTGTGTGTAGTAGCTTTGTAAGCACATAGCTTCCAATCTTGAAAAACAAGCTACCCAAGAGATTTACTAGAATGTAATTTTTTTAAAAAAAGGATGTAAATTAAAAAGTTACTTGATAAAACCAGATATATCAAGTACTAGACAGAAAAGTATAACCAAGCATAAAATGTACATTCATTTTTTAACTGTGGCAATTCCATTTCTTTATCATCTCAGTTGATTTAAACATTTAGGCTTTAATAGCCTGGGAATTATGCTCTGAAATTCACTGCATTGCTAAAGAACTCCAGCCTTCATGTGGCAGCCTATTAAACAGCAGCTATTCACTGCCTTTTTTTCTCTTTCTTGCTCTCAGAATCCTGTTCTCATTTTTCTGTCTCAATAGAAAGACAAGAGCTAGATGAACTCTCATGCCAATTAAAAAAATCCAGGGGAAAAATATGACTGATGCTTAAAAAGTCATGGCCTCTGACCTTTATTTACCTTTATAAGGTAAAATCCAGAAAAAGAGAGTCAAAAGAATATTCTGTTGACATTCTCTTGCCTGAAGCTATCTATCAGGCCTATGCGTGATTGTGATAAAAGGAATTATGGAAAATTCATTTATTCATTCAACCTGTACTGAATAACAAGCACTGTTGCTGCAGCTGAGAACTGATGGAATGTCTGTCCTCATAAATTTACCCTCGCATACGTGTTCTCCCCTGTAGCCCTGACAATAATAGCTCCAGCTGCTTTTTGAGAAATCGAGGCGGACCTGGAAATGCTCCCAAAGAATATCTAACATGATCAAGAGAACGCACAGATGAAAACAACCAGAAAGCTAAACATTATTAGACTTTGTGTACAGGTTGAGTATCCCTTATCTGAAATGCTTTGGACCAGAAGTGTTGTGGATTTTTTAGAATTTTGGAATATTTGCATATACATAATGAGATATCCTGGGGATAGGACCCAAGTCTAAAGACAAAATTCATTTGTGTTTAATATACACATAGCTGGAAGGTAATTTTATGCAGCATTTTTAAATAATTTTGTGCACGAAATAAAGTTTTGACTGTTTGACTGTGACTGGAATTTTCTACTTGTGGTGTCATGTTGGAGCTCAAAAATTTCAGGTTTTGGGTGTTCAGATTAGTGACATTCAACCTGTATCTATTATGCAGTTTGTGTATGCAAATTACAGAAAACTACTCAATTGGCTTTGATGGTGAGATGATTTATTATTACACGTAAAGGGACTTGGTTAGGTCACGAGTTCTATACCATTGTCACTGAGGATCCTGATTCTTCTCCTATTTCTGCTCTGTCACCTCTAGGCCCCTCCATGGTGTGACCACCACACTTCCAGGTATCACATCCAGATAAAAACAATGTAGGAAAGGAGAAGGGGCCAAGTGCCTTTTCAAGCGTCTCTTTATTAGACATCCTCACATATCACATCGGCCAGAATTTCATCACATGCTCCTTCCTACACCCATCACTAGCAAGGGGAATTAAATTGCCATGATTGATTTAGACTGATTTACTCAATTTAAAAAATGAGCACCTGGCTTGGCACCTGTAGCTCAGTAGTTAGGGTGCTGCCACATATACCCGGGCTAGTGGGTTCAAACCCAGCCAGGGACAGCTAAACAACAATGACAACAACAACAACAACAAAATAGGTAAGCTTTGTGGCGGGTGCCTGTAGTCTCAGCTACTTGGGAGGCTGAGGCAAAAGAATCTCTTAAGCCCAGGAGTTGGAGGTTGCTGTGAGCTGTGTGACACCATGGTGTTCTACCGAGGGTGACATAGTGAGACTCTGTCTCAATTAAAAAAAAAAAAAAAAAGAGCACTCATATGCCCAATGTTCTTTACTTATAACCAGAAAAACAATACCACACACCAAGCAGAGTCCGAGCATTATGTAAAACTCAGGATATAGACACTGATACATGTATGAATGGGAAATATAAATCACTATGTTAAATAAATTGATTAATTTGTTTTTAATGTTTCCATCAGAATATACTATTTATCTGCAATAGGGAGGGAAGACTCATGTTGAAATGTGCCTATTCCCCCATAAACCACAAGTCTTCCTGATACGTTCCTAACCTCAGCAAAATACTCAGAAATTTGAAACTTCACCTGGGAAATAATAGAAATTAGGTGTCAACTCCTGTTCATTTCACCACGGTCAAAACTGTTGAATTAGGTTAAACTCCTATTCCTTTCACCAAGGTAAAAGCTCTTCTCCCTTAAATATAAGGGGCTGGGCATGGTGGCTCACTCCTGTAATCCTAGCACTCTGGAAGGTCAAGGTGGGTGGATTGCCTGAACTCACAGTTTGAGGCCAGCTTGAGCCAGTGCCAGACCTCATCTCTAACAACAGCTGGGTGTTCTGGCGGGCGCCTGTAGTCCCAACTACTAGGGAGGCCGAGGCAAGGGGACTGCTTGAACAAGAGTTTGAGGTTGCTGTTGTTGTGAGCTGCAATGCCACAGCACTCTACTAAGGGCAACAAAGTGAGATTTTGTCTCAAAAAAAAAAAAAAGAAAGAAAAGTATACATATAAAAAAAGAAATATAAGTATGCTCCTGACTCCATTTTATATTTTGCCAATGAGTCAATGTTATGTTTTATATCAATGATTAGAATAGAAGGAATTCTTTTTGGATTAAATGATACTTCTGACAATAGGGAAATAATCTCTTGAATTGGTGGGGTACCTCATGTTTCCTAAGTTCTTTCTCACACAATAGTCTGAATTACATGTCATTTTTACTCTGGGAAGAAACATACAGCTGCATTTCCTCATGTTTTTTAGGTGTGAGAACTAGGACATAGCAAAATTAAATGATTTGCCCAGGCTTCACGGCTCTGTACTTAAAGAATTAGAATTTTCCCCACATTGTATAGCAGTTAGGATTGAAAAAAAAAAGAAACGATTATTATATTCCCAATAATAATTGGGAATTATTATATTCCCAATCCAATGCTTTTGAAGCAATTTAACAAATTTTCTCATAATTTAAAATTATTTGACATTATACAAGCCTATTTAAAAAGCTAAAAGTAATTAAAATCCTATTTCTGAAAAAATTCAAGTATGATGTCATTTAGATTTTACCTTATCCAATCTACTCCCAGCTTTTAGCTCCCTAAAATTTAGGGACACTAGATTTGTAAGTTTGAATATTCCTTTTTCAAATGTTCCTATCACATTCCCTTGCTAGAAATTGGTACATATTCCATATGAACTCAGAATCCAGAGAGCCTTGGCCTAGACTTTAAATCCTGTTTAAGGAGTTCTGAAAAGATTCTGAAAGAGCCAAAGGTGAAAGTCAGTAAGATTACCTATAATTGTACCCTCAAAGACAAATTTGAAAAACTCTCACAAGGAGAGGCCTTATGTAGAGAAAAATGACTCTTCCTACTTTCCTGGATTTCAGGGGGGCAGAAAAGCAAAGAAATGTTGTAAAGTCATCAGACTTCACCCCTAACTTTCAAAAGTGATGAATGGGTGATAAGAAACTAAGCAGAGCAATAAATTAAAACTAAAAGAACAAAAATTTCCTTAAGACAACTGTGACCTGCCATTTCCCTTTGGAAGCACTGATTTAAGTGGCGATTTCAGAGAACACAAAATTGACTTCTCCTACTCAGACCAGACTCCTACATCCAGTGATCTGCTTGAAATCTCCCCTTGGATGTCTTGAGTCCAAGACAGATAAGCAATGAGTAACATTTTAGCAAACCTATCTCTCATGCGGCATAGGACATAGATGCTTCTAAATTCCCCGCTTTCAGAACTCAATTCCTGATCTTTTTCTTCCCCAGTTATGTCTTTCCCAGCTCAGACAATGGTAAACCTGGGGGCCATCTTTAACCCCTACCTTTCATACCCCACATTGCACTTGTCAGAAATGCTGTTGATTCTACCTTCAAGATAAATTTAAAATCTAACCCTCCTCCATTGCTTCACAGCTACCACCCCAGCCACCATCACTCTAATCCCTTAGGATCCCTGTAAAGCCTCCCATGTGCTCTGCTCTGCTCTACCATTCTGCTCTCTATTCTCAACACAGCAGCCAGAGTGACCCGTCACCATGGGAAGTCAGCTCATGTCACTTCTTTGCTGAAAACCCTACAGCAAAGTGGATTCTCAGTTCACTCAAGAGAAATAACAAAGTCCTTCCAAAGGCCTGAGGGCCCTTCCTGATAGGCCTGTCTGCCCATCCCCCTTCCTCCTCCTGTGACAGCCCCCCTCTCCTTCCCAGCCCCTGCCACACTGGCCTTCTCACCACCTGGACAGTTCCTGGGTTACTACTGTCCCACCTCCCTTCATATCTCAATCCCAATGGGACAGGGCTGCCGGATAAAATCCTAGATGTTAGTTAAATGGAAATTTCAGATAAACAATGAGTAACATTCAAACAAACCTATGTCCCAACTTTAGCATGGGACACAGATGCACACGAAAAAGTATTCCTTGCTTATCTGAAACTCACATTTATCGGGTGTCCTGTTGTTTGATTTTGGCTTCTTTCTAACATTCTACCTTGACCCAGGAGCACCCTGTCTCCTCTTCACCCCAACTCTGGTTTCCTCTCACCTGCTCTTTTTTTCTGTAATACTTGGTTTCTACCAACAAACTATATAATTTATTTAAATATCATGTTTATTGCCAGTCTCCCTCCTTTGGAAAACCATCTCCATATAAACCAAGTATAAAAGCAAGATTTAATTTGTGGGTCAAGAATTTTATTTTTCAGCACATTTTCCCCTGCTGGTTTAAAGGGTTGGATGTTTTTAATGAAAATAAAAAATGGAGACTTCACCTCTTTTACATTTACCTAGATGGAGCTGGAACACATTCTTCTTGGTGAAGTATGGCAGGAACGAAGAAAGAAATAGCCAGTGTACTCAATACTAATATGAAACCAATATATAAACAATCACATGCTCGTATGAACAGTAAAACACAAATATAGTCTAGTATGGGGTCGGGGGAGGAGAGAGGGAGAAAGAAAGAGAAGGAGGAATGGGGGGAGGAGGGGAGGACAATTGGGAGAAAGAGAGAGGGATGAGGTGGGATCTCACCTACTGGGCACATGTGAGGGTGTATGACATGGCCCCTGGGTGAGGAGCTCTTTACAACTGGAACTTTACCCTGAAAGTGAGAACAGTGTAATCTAAAAATTTGTACTGTCATATGAATTTGAAATAAAAATAAAGAAAGAAGTTTTTTTTTTTTTTTGTGACAGAGCCTCAAGCTGTCACCCTGGATAGAGTACCGTGGCATCACAGCTCACAGCAACCTCCAATTCCTGGGCTCAAGCGAGTCTCCTGCCTCCGCCTCCCAAGTAGCTGGGACTACAGGCGCCC
>CAUYON010043190.1:0-14736 GCA_963573935.1 Arctocebus calabarensis | reverse complement strand
CCATGAAGGCTATGTTAACTAGTTTGATGAAAATATTTCAGATTGTATATGAAACCAACACACTGTACCTCATGATTGCATTAATGTACACAACTATGATTTAATTTAAAAAATAAATTTAAAAAAATAAAATAAAAAAAGAAATTGCAGGCCGTATGTCTGTGGGTTGGAGCTGTCACTATAGTATGAGGACTGTGACACCTGGTATCACTTGGTTATATCTGCAGGTTGGAGCTCACTTGGTGCTGCAAGAGGATGGCTTTCAGCAGGGAAATCAGAAAATTCCAGGGCATGCAACCTTTAGATTCTGGGTCACTGCTTCCCCTTGCAGCATGAGAGAGGTCTAAGGGTATTTACATAAAGGGCACTAAAATAATAGGGTGGAATACATCAAAGACAACTTTTCTTTCCCAAATCTAAGAAAAACAAAACATTTACAAGGCCGGACCCAGTCAGAAGGTCAGCCTTGTCATTTCAGCACAGGGCACGTACAATGCACCGTGCTGTGTTCTGGGCACTCTACAAAACCCAAAACAGATCAGCTCCCTGCCTCTTCTAGACCTTTCATCCCAGGACATTAACCTCTTTTTTCCCCCCAGGACATTGTTATTGAGATATAATCCATACACCATATAACTCACTCATTTCAACGGCTTCTCTTCTTTTCATGTACTTGTTCATCTGTCACCATAATCAATTTTAGGGCATTTTCATTACCTAAAAGGTCATGGAAAGTTTTTAGGAGCTATCACTTAGTTCAATACCACATTGCAACTGTGATAATTGCTTACACATCTCTGAAAGAGCCAAGACGCAACAAGGAGCTCTCTGATCTTAGGGCTCCAAGAAAGCTCCCAGAGAAGTGACATGGTGCTGGGAGCTGATGGGTGAGTGGGAGGAAACCAGGCAGGGGAGCAAAGTAAGCAGGAGGAAGTAGAGAAAGCACAAGGGCAAAGGCTTGTGATGAATCTGCAGGACTGAGAGACGGACTCTATCATTGTAGAACAATATGTTTTCTGAGAGTTTTAAGTCTTCCTATATATCCCCACTCGTCATGCTCCAATTTTCATTTTGAAAGCATGTCTCTCTGCTGATGGCTGGAGTGAAGGCTAGGGGAAAGGAGGGGTGAGTTAGGGGTCCATCAGGGAAAATCCAGCAAGGACATGCCAGTGGCCGACGTCAGGGCAGCGGCAGTGGAAAGGGAAGCTGAGAGTGGGTTTAAGGTTTACTAGGCACAGCATTGAAAGACTTTGGTAACTGACAGACCGTGGAGGGATGACTCCCACATTCAGCATCTCTACAGACAGAGCTACATGGGCTGTGAAAGGAAAACTACGATTTCCACAGTTGGGAGTGAGAGCATCGTGGGTTAACGGTGGGAATGAACAGAGAAGGGCTGCTGCCTGAGCTATCAGGCTGGGGCTGAGCACAAGTCTGCTGTAAGAGCTGAGGTCCGGGCTGAAAGCCAAGGAGGAGGCTTTGCTATTGGTCTTTGACGTTCTGCAGGCAGGTGAGACCCCCCAGGGGGAGACGACAGGGCAGACTCTACTGGGCAGAAGAGGGGCCATGGGCCAACCCCAGGGACTCCATGTTTAATGGTGGGTAGGAGAGGCTGAGCTGGTGAAAGGCTGAGGAAGAGCTGCCAGGGAGGAGGAGGCGGGCCAGGAGGATGTGGCGACCTGGGAGCCAAAGGACGATGGCATTGTAAGGAGGGAAAGGCTATTTGTTCAGCATCGCTGAGAGATGAGGCCTTAAAGAATGTCTTTTGGGCTTTGTGACCTTAGCAAGAGTCACGTCAGTGACAGAGCGGGTGGTGAGAGGTGGCGGGAGCAGGTGCAGACCGGTCTTGTGGGAAGCATGGCTGCACATGGGAGGAGAGGGAAGGTCCGGAGGATGGGCCTTGTGGGATCAGGAGGAAGCTTGTCTTCAGATGGGGAGAGACATGCGGCAATGTTAATGCTAACAGGAAGGGACTAATGAAGAGCAGAAAAGAGACGATGGTCACAGAAGACAGCAGAGGGTGTGGGCGGCGAGACCCGGCACAGCTGCTCACAGGGGCTGGCCTTGCTGGGACGAAACCAGCTCCTGCCTCTGCAGCTGGAAGCAAACTTCATTTTGGCTGTAGGCAGGAGCCCATGCCACCGGGAGCAGGGACAGTGTCTAAGAGCCTCACAGAACATCATCTGCCATTGACTCTCCCACTGGGCATGGGATGAGAGGTCTTCTCTTTGCTCCCTCCAAACTCAACTCTCTCTCTCTCCTTCACATCCAACCCATATTTTGTAAGTAGGCAGTCACAGGCATCCAGAACCCTCCTATGTGGAGAATCTTCATCTACTTCCCGCCTAGAACCTTTCCTTTCACGGCTGAGACTCCCTGCTCCTCAGAATCCAGATCTTCTATCCTTCACTTGCTCAGGACGAAAAAATAAAAGGCCAAGCTCCACAAACAGGCCAACAAAGACACGACAAGCAGCCAAAGGCAGAGCAGAAATGTCATGTCCCAAGAGAGGCGTGGACAGGAGCAGTGGCCGTGGTGGGGTGGGGGCCCTCTGGTCTACAGAGTTCTCGCAGCCTCCAGGCTGAGCCGTGAGGAAGGCAGCTGCTCCGCACTCCTGCCCCTCACCCTCCACTGAGCACTATGGCCCAGCCCTGGCCACAGAGCCCAGATGCAAGGCCTCTGGGTCATGCCAGGATGAGGCCTGAGCTGGGCATTGGGCCACAGGTCTAGGAGGAGAGAACTGCCCAGACGCCAGAGCAGGAACTCAACAGCTGTGAGGACAAAAGGGGACGGTGCTAGTGAAAGGTCCTTGAACAGGGACTAATGTTGTGGTGAATTATTAATGTTGGAAGCCTCTGGCCAATATTCACATAGACCCTTGGTCTCTGGGAGCACTGAGGTGGGCCCAAGGCCTCTGCAGTCACTCTTCCTGTTACTGACACGGAACATATTCAAGTCAGGTTTCCACACGCATAACAACATGCTGCCCAGGAAAGTTTTTACAAGTTAAAGCTTCACCTTATACAGCATGTGCTGGGATAATCACTGCACCGAGCGGTATTTGATAATTATGTACCGCAGGGTAAAGTGTTGTGATACTTCCCGGTGCTCATTCTCATTCATTACCCATCTTCTTCACGGTGGCCCTCTGAGGTGTGCTGCGGTAACTGGTTTTCCTCGTGCATCTGATGAGGAGACGGGGACCCAGGGACCTGGAGACAACTTATGTTTCCCAGTCAACAGCAGAGCAAGGCAAGTAAAGGTAGACTTTTTGCTCTAACTCAAATAATACTGCACACGGGTACCTGGGGTCTCCTCTCAATTAAAGAATGTGAGGAAAATTTCACTGGTCTAATGTATTTTAACTAAGCAGCTGCCAACTGCACTCCTACAAGGCACTGGGCCAAAGAAGGAATTGTGTCTGGACCGTCCCCCGCCTCCCAAGTAGAGGATTGATAGCACGGTCCTCAGGGCGTTGGAGAGAACCACTTAACTAACTGCTGATGCTGCTAGTTTGTTATTTACTTCCCCACTCAATAGAAGTTGAAAAATCACCTGTATTACTAATTTGCATGAAGATCTCCAACTTCAGAATGTGTCTCTAAAGCTATTTTTACAAAGCGAAGTTGGAATTCTCAGCTTTTTGCTCACAAATTACTAAAGTCATTCATCAGCTGTTCTCATAAACATCAAGCTTCGGATTTTTTTGCCTTCCATTTCTTAGATTAAATAAACATGTACAAGTTTCCTAAATTTTTCTCTCACTGCAGTCACATGTAAAACCACCAAGATAGCCCTAGTCTCTTTCCTATTTTCAAACAATCAGATAATTGTACCTCCTTTTGAGCAAATCCCCATTTGTGTTGAATATTTATTTCCCACACTTTCTGACTAATTAGTAAGCATTTATTTAGCTCCTGCCACATGCTCAGCACTGTGGTGGGGGCTGCGTGAAGACATCAGCCTTCACTGGGTGCCGGGCCTTCACGTGTAAAGGCACATACTTCCTAAGAAAGCACTGACCTTCTGAGATAATGGATTCCCAGTGTCTCATCTGCAGTCTGTAATTGTACCGAACTGTGCCATTCTTGGGCATTGCAAGATAGAGCCAGCGGAACTTCAGGAGTTCTGGAAGACAAGGGGGCACAAGGAAGGAGGGACTGAATAAGATAGAGGGAGGGAAGTTTCAGATAAGAGGATGACTTCTACGTCTTTGTTGTGAAGACTGTGATCAGCTGGAGTGACTTGTGGAACCGGCCCTAGGGAGCCGCTGAAGGTTTGATTATTTAATTACACGATGATCAAGGTGATATCACAGACACTCAGTCCTGCTGTAGTGAGTGGAAAGGAACAGTGGAAGGGATGGGCAGAGAGCATAGTCTCTGGCAATAGAATAGATTCTCTTAGCAATGAAAAGTGACCTCATTATCTGTAAGGAGAGGAACCCGGGAAGAAGAAGGGAACCTAAAGAGACACTTAGGTTACGAGAGGGAAGAAGCACATCATGGCAGTGTCAGTAGGAAACAGTCCTATAGTTTGTCATGACATCCTTTGAGGGTTCTAGACTCCCTGGGATAGACTTGTTTCTCTCCTAAAGCAGCAAGAAAAATACCTTGCCATCCCGGTCTGGGTCACTGTTCTTTTTAACAGGGCCTGGGGAGGGAGGGAAAAGGGACGTGTACGGTGAACTGTGGACTTTAAGTTGCCCTCTCCCACAAAGATGTGCACTTCCAAGCCAATCTGTGTTATTAAGCACCAGACCTCTGGGTTCAAAAGAGCCATTTGTATGAGCCCAAGCCTGGGAGCTTCCTGGCCTGCCCCTCAGCCTCTGCAGTGCCCCTCGGAGGGTTCAGCCCTCTGTCGGTCCTCACCATGTTTGGGGTAGGGGCACAGCTTGAAAAGTCCCTGCCTCTTCTCCTGGTCAGGACATACAAATTACATGGTTTGAACGAAATCCAGGGCTGTTTTGAAACCATGCATCTTAAAATGGTGTTAAGTATTGGATAGGGAGAGATGTTTACAAGGCCTGATGTCCCTACCACCCGCCATTACCACGGGAACTGTGGCCTGGGGAAGAACTTACCAAGATACAAACCCCCAATAAATCCCCGGGGTTGTTTTTTTTTTAAACTTTTTAAACAAATTTATGATGAATATACATTAATGAGTTAACATGGTTGATAAATAATTCCTACAAATCAAAACTTAGCAACACTGGTCTGAAATTTGAGCTTGCTGGAAGATGGCCTTTCATCTTAGAAAGCACAGAGGATTTTGCAAGTAAACCTGCATCTCCTGGGCAGATGTTCAGGGATCCAGTCTTCAGAACAGTCATTTTGTCCTTTATATAATTGATTCCAGAAGTTTTTGAACCTGTTATTATTTTATAAACTTGACATTTCATTAAACCTATTGGCATCTTCATGGTTATCATACATACCCTACTATATGGACAACTACACAACGGGTCAATTGTTGAAATGGGCAAAGGATAATTCCCAGAACAATATGAATCACCACTCACAATATGCCTTGGTCAAACTTTTTTGTCTCTCAAGAAACTCTGTTTCAGAAAAATAAAAATAAGAAACTTGAGCAGTGCCTGTGGCTCAGTGGGTAGGACGCCAACCCTATATATCCAGGGTGGCAGGTTCAAACTCGGCCCTGGACGAACTGCAACAAAAAAGTAGCCAGGCACTGTGGAAGGCACCTGTAGTCCCAGTTACTTGGGAAGCTGAGGCAAGAGAATGGCCTAAGCCCAGGAGTTGGAGGTTGCTGTGAGCTGTGTGATGCCACGGCACTCTACCAAGGGCAATAAAGTGAGACTCTGTCTCTACAAATTAAAAAAAAAAAATTAGAAACTTAGTTTTCCCCAGGACCTATTTCTCTCTCTGAAATTTTATGCCTTATCAAAGCATCTTGCATTGGTTCTATCTGATTCTTTGTCCACAGATGACTATCAGATATTCCACCAAAAGCCATAAGATAAATGACAGTTTCTATCCACAAAATCTAGTATCTGGTTAACCCAAAATATATTACTCTCTATTGATGATTTACTAGAAATGTTACTACAGAGATGTCTCTAATCATGACACCTATTTGACTGAGAGATATGATTATCCCAATTTACAGACTAGAAAACTAAGGCTTCTGCTTCACAGCATTTCCAAATATCTCAGTTATCTACCTACAAGCCTAAAATATTTACCATAAACACATCTATATCATTGTCACTATACTGTCTACAAAATGCACTTAATATTTCACAATTTTTTGCTCTGCAGCATACTGTCTGGTCCTCCATCATTCTGACATTTTCAGGCCAAAAATCTCTTTGACTTCTCTACAAAGCTGCTAGGAAGAGCCCAATTTCTCATTGGCAGATTCTCAGGACACCACTGTCACCTTCTCCTGGCAGCTCAAGAAGGAAAAATGGATGAAATGGCTCCAGGGAGGAGACAGGACTGTATATATAAATGAGGGCATCATTTCCAACATCAAAAAAACAGATTTCTTCCATCTCAACATCCAGAAAAATTCCCACACGCTCAAGTTCAGGGCTTGCAGGGATCTTGGGATCTGGGATGAAGTTGGCACAGATTGCTCCTGCCTTCATGCTGATGATCCAGAAGCCATGCTCAGAGGATAAATTGCTCTGCCTTCTGTCAACCGACTCCTTGCAGACACCCAGAGACCACTCCTTCACCTCTCCCACATCCACCGCCCAGTAATGTCGGCCAGTGGAGAAGCTGGGTGTGCCCAGGACACAGGCCAGGTGAGTGAATCTCTGGGGTCTTCCAGCATGTCCTGATGGCTCTTTGCATGCTGAACACTCCTTAGGTCCTCAGAGATGACAAGAAGGGAGCTGGTGGTGACTGCATCCAGGCTCATATCTTCCCAGAACCGCTGGAGCTCAGGGCTCACACTCATCTTGTGCTCTAGGAGGGGCCCGTGCTGCTTAAGGAGAAAGGTCAGTGATCTTATCTGCCATATTTCTATGAGAGGTTTCTCTGATGATGCTCAGCACATGGGGCAGGTCAATTTCGAACCCTGCCTTTCTGGTGCCCAAGTTAGCATGCAATCTAAACAGAACATGTGCCCACAAAACAAGGAAACGGGATTGCTGAAGAAATCCAGGCAAACTGAGCAGGTCACCTCAGCATACAGACTTTGGGCCATGGTCCCTGGAGGTCACTCCTTGGCAGGTAACTGAACTGAAATGATGCTTTCTTTGCTTCTTGGGAGTTCTTAGAAATCTGCAATAGACAATCTGATTCTCAATATCAGGATATAGTTGTCTGCAGACTTCCAGATGATGTGTTTGCTGGGACCAAAGCTTCTTCTATAGGAGCTGAGCCCAGCTGGGTCATTAACAGGATCTGGGAGTGAAGTCACACCCCTAATCTGTACTTCTCTGAAAGTCAGGATATCAAATCAGTGTTGGAGGACGTTTGGCAGAAGGAGGGATCTCACCTAATTTGTACCTTGTGAGGTTGTATAACATGCCCCTGGGTGAGGGGCTCTTGAGTTGGAGATTTCCACTGGAGATCCCAGGCTGCAGCTCTTTGGGTCCTGGCTGGTTGCCTCTCAATCCCCTGGGTTATAAGGTGAGATGTGCTTAATTGGGCTGGGGACCCCATTAAGGATGGGGGAGGGAGGAGGCAAAGGAGAAACTGAGGCAGCAGAAACAGAAGAAAGTTTCCATTCCGTGTTTTCAACATGGGGGATTCTCCCTCCACTGAGGACACCTTTTCAGACTTGCTTTTTCTTAGCCACTATTTTCATTAAAAAATATAGATGGTTGGGTGGCACCTGTGGCTCAGTGAGTAGGGCACCAGCCCTATATGCTGGAGGTGGAAGGTTCAAACCCAGCCCTGGCCAAAAATTTCAAAAAAAAAAAAAAAGTTGAAAAATAAAATAAAACAAAATTAGCTGGTTAAAAAGGTGAGGAAAATGAGTGTAGAGAGTTAAGTGCCCAGATCTGGAATCATGCAGACCACGTGGCCTCAACTCCCTCGTCTAAATGGGAGCAACAGCACCTCCACGGGACTGGAGTTGGGATGGAAAGGGACAATCACGTGGAAAGCCTGGCTGAGCTGGGGCTGAAACTCCTGATGCACTCTGTGGCCAGGTGTCCCAGGCCCTCAGTAGCTAGGCATCTGGCAGTGTCCCAGAGGAGCCTCTGGCTTCCTGGTGTCTTAGTTTCCACCTGGGGCAGCAGGTGTCCTTTCCCCTGAGCTGATAGCAGAGCTCTAAACCACATTCTCCCTCTGTCCCATTTGTGATTTGTGATGATAGACAGTGACACAGTCAGGTAAGTAGTTCTCATGCCCTGCTGGGGAAATTGCTCCTGGTCCAACCAGATATCAAGTGGGCAATTCCTGAGAAACAAAACACTCAGGGCCCTGGTGTGGGCACAGAAAGGAGATGGCAGACTCTGAAGACAGAAGTAAGAGGACAATGGGACTTGGCAAGTGATGGAGGATACTAAATATGACTACAGGTTTTGGGATAATGACAGTGCTATAGGGAAGAGACTTTGAAGTCAGAACAGAGAATTGTCCACACTGGGAGGAAACTACAAATTCTATATAATTTGGGTAAGAAAGAGGTTTGATGAAAGAACAGGTAAGTGGAAATTTCCAGTGAGTAATAGAGATATAGGATGGATGTACAAATACCAGGTTGCACAATTAAGTACATGAACTCATCCTTGATTAGCTTCTCATCATGGCTGTTATTGGCATGTACAAAGGCTACTGATTTGTGGACATATTTTTTTGTAGTAATCTTTTTATTTATTTGTTTATTCATTTTGAGTATTTTTTGCAAATTAATATGAGGGTACAATTTTTAGGTTACATTCTTCTCACTTCCAGAGTAAAGTTCCATTTGTAGAAGAGCCCCTCACCAGGGGCATGTTATACACCCTCACAAGGTACAAATTAGGTGAGATCCCTCCTTCTGCCAAACGTCCTCCAACACTGATTTGATATCCTGAGACATTGCTGCATTTTTTGATCGTTTTCAGGAGTTTTGTGATTGAGTCTTTGGGGTTTTCTAAGTATAAGATCATATCGTCTGCAAAGAGTGAGAGTTTGACCTCCTCTGCTCCCATTTGGGAGTCCTTTATTTCCTTCTCTTGCCTGATTGTATTGGCTAGAACTTTCAGCACTATGTTGAATAGTAGTGGCAATAGAGGACAACCTTGTCTGGTTCCAGTTCTAAGTGGAAAAGCTTTCACTTTTACTCCATTCAGTAAAATACTAACTGTGGGTTTGTCACAGATGGCTTCAGTCAGATTAAGAAATGTTCCACCTATGCCTATATTCTTCAGAGTTCTAATTAGATAAGGTGCTGAATTTTATTGAATGCTTTTTTCTGCATCTATTGAGAGGATCATATTGTCTTTGTTTTCGTTTCTGTTAATATAGTGAATTACATTTATGGACTTATGTATGTTAAACCATTCTTGCATCTTGGCATCTTGAGATGAAACCTACTTGATTGTGATGAATGATTTCTTGAATGTGTAGAGGTAATCCATTGGCTAGGATTTTATTGAGAATTTTTGCATCTATATTCATTAATGAGATTGGTCTGAAATCCTCGTTTTTAGTTGGGTCTTTTCCTGGTTTTGGTATCAGGGTGATGTTTGCTTCATGGAACATGTTGGGGAAGATTCCTTTCTTCTCAATTTTTTGGAAAAATTTCTGTAGCATGGGTATAAGCTCTTCTTTGAAGGTTTGATAGAATTCTGGTGTGAAGCCACCTGGACCAGGGCTTTTTGTTGGGAAATGTTTTTATTGCTTCTTCAACCTCAGTTCTTGAAATTGGTCTGTTCAAGAGATCTATTTCTTCTTGATTAAATCTAAGGACAGAGTGTGATTCCAGGTATTGATCTCATCTGAGAAGAAGTGCTGCATATGTCATTGCTGAATATCACTACAGCACCAGATGGCCAAAGGGAGTACTTTGCTGGTGACCACATTGATATTCAACAATAAGGTGTGTAGTACTTCTCTAGGATGAGTTCGTGACCTCGTATACAATATATACATACATCTATTCATATTTATATACAGAATAGAGGTGATATTTAAGGCAAGAGAATGAGGACTCTTTAAAAGACAGACACGATGTTTAGTGAACAGTGACCGATTAGAGGAAGGGGATGCACAGTCACCCGAGTGGAAGATGGCCTGACAAAATGGCACAGCTGAAGGGACCTTTGAAAAATTGAGCCCAACTCCCTCATTGAAGGGTTAAGGAAAGTGAGTTTCAGAAAGCATCTCTGATATGTCAAATGGTCCACCGCACCTGGAAAGTGGGGGCCTCAACCCAAATTCTCAGACTCCCTGTCCCACAGTTCTAAGCTGGACAGCTGACAGTGGCTATGTGTAAGGTATATTTTAGTTAATGTTGACCACCAGGATGAAATTGGCGATCAAGAAATTGTGACTGCCTTCTTTAACAGGTCAATAAACAAACAAAAAAGCAAAACCAAAAAAAGACCAGAAAATTTAAAATGAATCACTGTAAGTGAGGGCAGATTAATGCTTTCAAAGGCTGAGAACCATTCCCACATTTTCATTTATTTTTTTTTTAGGATAAGGAAGTACCTGAAAAACCAAACATTTCATTTTTGCTTGGATCCATCCTGCTCTTTTCAAGTTAGAGTATTACATGAAGTTGACCAGAAGGGAAACGATGGTGCTGCCAAACTTCTAGGTCATGAGCTATGCTTCCATGATTTGCAATGTTTCCATCAAAAAGCAATCGAATTTGAAGAAAGAGAAACATGTGTTGCATGAAAGATTCCCAATTACCCTATTCATTCTCAGGCTCAGAAAACAAACACTTCTCTAAACGATCCAAATCCCTTCTGAACTCATCATTTTTCCTGGTGGTTCAGCCAGTATTTGAACCAAGATTGCCACTTAAACTTACCCCTTTAGCTTACTGTAGTGATCATACAAGATGGGTACTGTTAATTAGCTCCTTGGCATTGTATTTCTCTACCAAACTCGAGGACATGGTAGGAAAGGCGCTTGATGAGGAATGACTGATGTTTATTGAATTTCTTCATTCTCATTTCACTGTGGACTCAGAAAAAGAAGAAAATACACTTGTGCTATGAACTGGGTACTGTCAGGGATTTCCACAAGATGGGACTAGGGCCTTCCTTTCTATTATATGCCTCGGGTAATATGTTTGCAAGGGAGGAGGAGGATTAAGCCAGATTCCAGAGTGAATGTACACCTCTCACAGCTGCAAGCTTTCCAGAGTCCTCATTTAGGGAAACTGCTCCCTGTGTTCCCAGGCACAGGCAAGTCAAGGCTGTTGTCCAGAGAGCACCAGCCAGGTAACAGCCGAGTCCCCAACGCTACCCCAGAAGACTCAGATCTTGAAGAACAGATAAGATTGCTTTTTTAGGAAGCATCTTTGAATCAGTCATTTTACAAGTTTGAGAATTCCTTCCTTTCTTCCTCCCTCCCTCCCTCCCTTCCTTCTTCATTTTTTGCAGGGAGAAGGTCTTGCTATTGCCCAGGCTGGTCTCAAGCATTCCTCCTGCCTTGGCCTTCCAAAGGGCCAGGGATACAGGGCTGAGCCAAATTTAAAATTTCTTCCACATCTTTTTGAGTTCTAATTTTGTGATCTAGAATGTGCTATTTGATACTGGAATCAGTCATGTACTATTAGTAGGACCTTGAGAACAATGCTTAAACCCCATGCCTCAGTTTCCTCACATGTAAAATGAGCCTAATAGTTCTGACCTCATAAAGTAGGGCTGATGTATATCAGGCCCCAAGCCTAGCGCCCAGCATGGCCAGTGTCCTGTAACGGTGAGCCCGCATTGGTCAGCATCCTGTTGTCAGAGTCCCAAAACAGTGAGCTCACATTGGTCAGTGCTCTGTAATGGTGAGCTCCCATTGGTCAGAGTCCCGTGACAGTGAGCTCACATTGATCGGTGTCCTTACTCAGTTGGGATCACTGGTGGTGCAGCCACCTAATGTTTCCTTCGAAATGGCATTTCTATAGATGATAATCATGTAATGTACACTTGAAAATTGCTAAGGGAGTAAAAATGTTCTCATCTCAAAAAACAGTATGTGAGGTGATAAATGTTAGATTAATCATTTCAAAACACGTGTATATCAAAACATCAGGTTGTATGCCATAAATGTATATAATTTTTATTTGTCAATTATACTATGTACCTTAATAAAGCTGGAGGAAAAAACCCCAGATCTTGGATTTGTTCTGTTTGTCTGCTATTAAATTGATTAAATTCTGCTTTACTTGGACATTGTCCTTCTTGTGCTTTCCTTATGTTTTCTTGGAATTTTAAAATTTCTTGAACTTAATATTTAATCCATTTATTTCTTTTCTGTCTTGTTGAGTGGTATATTTAAAGCTATACATTTTTATCTGAATATGTTTTTAACCATCTTATATGTAGTAATTTGATTATAATACAGATATTCTAAAATATGAGTTTTGGTTTTCATTTAAAAAGGAAGTTCAAAGAGGTTGGGCTTTTATTTTGGTTATTAAACTAAGGGGTTTTTCCTTTGTTTGCCATAAAGAATGTAATCTGCACTATTTCTGATTTTGAAATGAATGGAGGCTTTCTTTATACTCAAAATATGGTCAGTTTCAAGAAATGTTTCAGGGACAATAGGAGGTAAAATCTATCTGAATATGGAATTAAACATTTATATTAATAATTATGTTATTCCCGTCCTCTCAGATTTCACTTGTCATATGAAAGTTAGGTGAAGCCTGTCTGATTATGGTTTTGTTTCTCTTTGCATTTCTGGGCACTTGCTTTATGTATTCTGATACTTACCACCACTGGAGCAAAATGCTAGGACAAATGACACTTGCCTCTATGCCCCTACATAAATACAGTGATTCACACATACACACCATTTTAGTTTCCTATTTTGTATCAGGTTAAACAAATTCTTTGAATTCTTTCTGTCTAAATAACCGAGATAGTTTCTATTATCTCCTGACAGAATTCTGAGTCTGTTGTCAATGAGAGCTATTCTAGTAGGCAGACAGGGGTATGGGGATGAGGGGGACTGCCTCCAGTTAAGAGACCAGGCTGAGGTGGTTTGAGCATCTTCAACACCACCACCTTGCTCACTGTCATTCCAGCCTAGAGGAAGGGGGTAAGAGCACAGAGGGTAAACAGGGTGGTTTGTGGGCCAGGCCTGGGGTGGCACTCACTTCCACTCATTTTCCAATGGAGAACATTTCTTTGAAATTAGGAGGAACCGTGTGGTATTGTATATGTGAGCAGCCATCTGCCCATCTGTAATTCTGGGGCATGCAAGTAGAGAACAGATTTTGGTGGACGCACATGGACGTCTGCCACAATGTTGTGGCAGAATTGAATTCTAGTTCTAGATTAACATTCTTTTACCTTTGATTCAATGTTGTCAGATGTGAAGGTGGAGAGTCCCAGTATATTGGATATGGAGATTATATGGTCAGTTTTCCAGTTCACCCCAACACCCTCTACCCATTCTGGTAGTTTAAACTTACCTTTGTATTTTTTTTTTTTAATTTTAATTTAAAAATGTTCTTAGAAGCTGACCTCAAATTTCTGGGCTCAAGAAATCCTCCCACCTCAGCCTCCAAAGCAAAGAAGGTGCTCAACACTTTGCCTGGCTATTTTGTATTTTAAATGGTAAACTTTAAAAAATGTCTCCTTTCTTGATTTATTAACTTAAAGAATAAAGTGAGGCTCAGAGCCTGTGGCTCAAGTGGCTAAGGAGCCAGCCACTTACACCTGAGCTGGCGGGTTCAAATCTAGCACGGGCCCGCAAAACAATGATGGTTGCAACCAAAAAAAAAAATAGCCAGGCGTTGTGGCGGGCACCTGTAGTCCCAGCTACTTGGGAGATGGATGCAGGCAAATCACTTGAACCCAGGAGTTGGAGATTGCCGTGAGCTGTGATGTCACGGCACTCTACCCAGGTGACAGCTTTTGAGGCTCTGTCTAAAAAAAAAAAAAAAATTTTAGTGAATATTGACTTCTTGCTGTGAACACAAGAAAACTAGCTCATGTATCCTTCCTTCTCGGCCCCTACTGAGTTATCAACAAGTGCTAGGATTTTTACCTTTCAAGTCATTTTCACATTCTTTGTGGTCACTGCAAGTCTTGTTGTGGTTTATTATTAATTTTATATTTCAGTGGACTCCTGGTTCATAAATATTTTTTATGTATTGTGTCTTCTCTGTTACTTCACTCTTCCCACTGCTTCTCTCGGCTGACTGGATTTACTCAAGTATTATTTTCAGGAAAGACTCATAGCTATAATTATTACTGATTCTTTGCATGGATGGAAAAAAAACATCTCAGGTCACACTTGTATGACATTGAACTGATGTGAAGTTGTATGTACCCATGGCCTCAGCCTAGCTCACAGCAACTTCAAACTCCTGGGCGAAAGGGATCCTGCTGTCTCAGCCTCCTGAGTAGCTGGGAGTACAGGTGCCTGCCACCACACCTGGCTAATTTTTTCTGTTTTTAGTAGAGATGGGGTCTTACTCTTGCTCAGGCTGGTCTCCAACTCTTAAGCTCGAGGGATCCTCCTGCCTTGGCCTCCCACAGTGCTGGGATTACAGGTGTGAGCCTCCGAGTCCTGCCTGTTTAGGGAAGACTTTATCACACCTTTGAATTTTCTCCTGTGGCAATCATACCCTTCTCTACATACC
>CAUYON010043187.1:0-19601 GCA_963573935.1 Arctocebus calabarensis | reverse complement strand
TTTTGTTTTGTTTTCCCTATTGGGTTTTTTTTGTTGTTGTTGTTGTTGGGGATTCATTGAGGGTACAAGAAACCATGTTACACTGGTTGCATTTGTTAGGAAAAGACCCTCTTACAATTGTGTTTTGCCCCCAAAAGGTGTGGCACACACCAAGACCCCAAGACCCCACCCCCCTTATTCCTTCCCTCTCTCTGCTCTTCCTTTCCCCAACCCTCCCTCATTCTTCCTCTCTCTGCTCTCCCCTTCCAAAGCATCTCAAGAATGGAGAAGCATGAATCCCATGTACTCAAGTTTGATATGAGGACAATTAATGACAATTATTGACACGGTGGGGGTGAAGGAAGGGGAGAGCAGAAAGAGGAAGAATGAGGGAGGGGTGGGGAGGGAAGAGCAGAGAGAGGGAAGGAGTAAGGGGGTGGGGTCTTGGGGTCTTGGGGTGTGCCACACCTTTTGGGGGTAAAACACGATTGTAAGAGGGACTTTTCCTAACAAATGCAACCAGTGTAACATGGTTTCTTGTACCCTCAATGAATCCCCAACAATAAAAAAAAATATATATATATATATTTTTTATATATATATAAAAAGAATATGGGTATGAAGTAACCTAGGTAATCAATGACCAATAGAAAGAGACCATGAATGACCAATAGAAAAAGGTAATACTGCCTGGAAGCCCAGAGAGGCCTCCCCACAGGCTTTTTTGTCTCCTCTCTGACCTTTTCTCCTTCACTAGAGGGAGCCACTTCCAACTCTCTTTGCAAGTGCTCTAAACTTTCTCTTTGTTTTTCGTAAATAAAATCCCTCTTTGTTACTCTGTAACTTGTGTAAGTTATTTTACTGTCTATCCACCCTGCCTCTGCTGCTCCAGTTTTATTTTATTTATTTTTCCAGTTTTATTTTCAGTTTCCACTCACTTTTGCTTTCCCTTATGGCCCTGCCTTGGTTGAACTTTCTAGCTCAGCCCAGCAATCGAACTAGGAACCCCTGACCCCCAACATCCACTCCTCCCCTTATTAGAGATGTCCTCTGTGACTCATTAACAGACCCAACTAAGACTACAAATATACTTGCATGTCCTCAATACACACAACAAACCACTTGAGTCTGTATTTTGTCTCAGATCAACAGACCCTTATCTTAACCTGGCATTTCTTTTTCTGACTCCTGGTCTATTAGATAGAGCCTAATTATTTCAGCCAACTGTCTAAGAATCTCTAAACCCACCTATAACCTGTGGGCACTTCCTGCTTTGAGACCAGGTGGGAGCAGAAGGTTCAGGAGGTGGAGAGTCATAAGATGGGGGAAACAGACTGTTCAGTGGGGTCAAAGTCTGAGTCAGACAGAGAAGGTTAAGGTGGCAACTGTTCATTGAGGAGAATTTGAAAGGTGGTATAGTTCTGGGAGAGAAAAGGATGACCCTGAAGAAAGAGGAAAGCGTGAAGATAGGCGACTCCAGACCACTTGCCGTTGGGAATTATGATTTTTTTTTTTTTGAGACAGACGCACCCTTTGTCACCCTTGGTAGATTGCCCTGGCATCACAGCTTAAAGTAAATTAAAAATCCTGAGCTTAAGCAATTTTCTTCCCTCAGCCTCCCATGTAGCTGGAACTACAGGCGCCTGCCACAACACCTGGCTATTTTTAGAGAGGAGGTCTTGCTCTGGCTCAAGGTGGTCTCCAACCTGTGAGTTCAGGAAATCTACCTGCCTTAGCCTCCCAAGTACTGGTATGAGCCGCCACGCCCAGCTGCGAGTTATGAAATTTTTAAGATTTTTGAGAGTGTTTAAATTGGAAATGTCAATTTTAGGCTACTGGTTTCCATTGTCTAGTTTGCACTGGGGCAAGGCAGTGCTATGGAGGAAGTTTGATATCTCCTTCCAAACCCAGGTTGCCCAGGTTTTTGAGATTGCCCATTGGCAGGTTTTGGGAGGAAACTGAATAGCAACTGCCATGGCATGTGAGGTAAGGAGGAGAAATGAGGTGGAGGGTCACCAGTGGGGAGGCAGGCATCCCTGCATCACCTCTGGAGCCGAGGACAAAGTACAGAGAATCCAATCCTGTCCCTTAAGCTTCCCTAAATGTAGGTGTTGGGGTGGAGAAGAACACTGATCCCAGATCCCGGGGGAAATCTCAACTTAGTACCAGGATTTTTGGAGAAAGAGGTATTGGAATGGGAGATCCCAGAGTTGGAACCCCTTTCTCCAGCTTACCGAGTCCTAAGGAATTACTGTGCAGTGATGGACATCAGGAGGGCCGAGGGAAGGGTCTGGGGTGGTCCCTCGACTGGTCTCACTGCCTCCTTTCCTGGCCCATGCACCATAAAGATGAAAGTTTCCAGCATAGAACCTGGGTGAGGGTCCACAAGAAAAGAGAAGAGCCCAGTCCAGGGACAAGGAAAGACTTTTTTTTGTTGTTTGTTTGTTTTTTTTGTAGAGACAGAGTCTCACTTTATCGCCCTGGTTAGAGTGCTGTGGCGTCACACTGCTCACAGCAACCTCCAGCTCTTGGGCTTAAGCGATTCTCTTGCCTCAGCCTCCCTAGTAGCTGGGACTACAGGCGCCTGCCACAGCGCCCGGCTATTTTTTTTGTTTTGTTTTTGCAGTTCGGCCGAGGCCGGGCTTGAACCCGCCACCTTTGGTATATGGGGCCGGCGCCCTACTCGCTGAGCCACAGGAGCCGCCCAAGGAAAGACTTTTTTAACAGAGAGGAAAAGAAGAATGGAGAATAACCAGGTCCACAATGCCCGGCTATTTTTGATTTCAGTTGTCATTGTTGTTTAGCTCGGTCCAGGCTGGGCTCGAACCTGCAGCCTTGGTGTATGTGGCTGGCACCCTACTCACTGAGCTATGGGTGCCAAGCTAGCACTTCTTTTTTTGAGACAAAGCCTCAAGTTGTTGTACTGGGTAGAATGCCATGGCATCACAGCTCACAGCAACCTCCAACTCCTGGGCTCAAGCAATTCTCCTGTCTCCACCTCCCAAGTAGCTGGGACTACAGGCACCCGCCATAATGCCTGGCTATTTTTTGGTTGCAGCTGTCATTTTTGTTTGGTGGGCCTGGGCTGGATTCAAACCTGCCAGCTCAGGTGTATGTGGCTGGCGCCTTAGCTACTTGAGCCACAGGTGCCGAGCCTCTTTTTTTTTAATTGGATGTTTCTCTCTGGAGCTCTCCTACCCTGCAAAGTCTTTTCTTTTTTTTTCTAGAGATAGAGTCTCAGTTTGTTGTCACCCTTGGTAAAGTGCAGTGGTGTCACGGCTCACAGTAACCTCCAACTCCCGGGCTTAGGTGATTCTCTTCCCTCAGCCTCCTGAGTAGCTGGAACTACAGGCACCTGCCACAATGCCCTGCTATTTTTTTGTTGCAGTTTGGCTGGGGCCAGGTTCAAATCGGGTTAGAACCTTCCACCCTCGGTTTATGATGCCAGTGCCCTACTGACTGAGCCATAAGTGCCGCCCGCAAAGTCTTTACACAAGTAAAGACTCTAACAAATGTTTTAGATATTTTTAAGAATTTGCCGATGAGAATTAATGGGAAAACCTATTTCCTTTGTGCAAAATTGTTGCTACTAGCTGTGTACATCTATAGTTCAGCTTTTGCCTACGGTATAATTCATCAATTAAGTTTAATTTTAATTTTTCTTTTATGTCCACTGGAATGAAAAGGCCTCAATTTCCCTTCTCTGCTATGGTAAATCCTTTATTGCATGATAATGTTGTAGTCAGACTTTTATTTACTGTATATACTATAAACATTGTAGTTTCCTTTAACTAGTTTCAGCAGTCAGGTTCAATATGGCTTCAGAAACATATACAAATCTTTACATACATGTGAAGGTAACTGAAGATGCACTCTTAAAAGCCATCAGAATAATATACTCCCTCATCCACATAAAATCAATTTGTCTACTTTCAGACCTCAACAAAATATCAATTAAATACAGAGTATATGTTTGTTTTGTGTTAGTATATAAATGTATTCCACTGTCCACTACATTATAAAAGGGAAGCCAATCTGTTAGGTTTTATATTTAATTTCTTTTTGCTAGCCTTCAGGTAACAACCTAGCTACCAGAAGAGAAGTACTGAAGCAGTTCCAGTCTTTTGTTCTTCTAATAGTAGCTGGGCTGCATTCACTAGTCTGGTAGCTTCAAGCTACTGTTGTTATCACCATAGAGTATACATCAGTATGTATCAAATTTTTTGTCATATATAGCAAATGAAATCAGGGAGATATTCTCCCTCAGTGAATGAAATCACTGAAGTACTCTCACTCAGAGTAAGAGTCAATTCTTATGTTAAGGACTTCTAATACCAACACTAGATTAACAGGTTGAGAGAACTTTACTACACAGAACAGTGAGAAGCATTAAGAAACTGGCATAAATCATTTCATACGAGACATACTGATGAAATTATAAACTTGAAAATAATTTGAAGTGTCAAATAACTTTAAATACCTTTTTAAAGTCAGTTACAGATATAGATAAGAACCAAGAGAAATTTATTTACAAAATTTCTGACTTGACCAGTGGTGAGAGCCAAAAAACAACACACCAAAAAATAACCAACTAAGACCCCAATAATATTCTTTAAGCCAGTAAGGAAATTACCAAAGCAACCCCTGATTATTAGACTAGAAAGACATCCTTTTGGGTGTCCTTTGATTATATATCTAACCAAAGCAGTTTGTGCAAAAAGCACGATGGTACTCGTAGGCTCAGCTGAGTCATAGCTTCTAGAGTGCTACTTACTCTCTCCTTACATAGCTGTTTCACCACTTTTGTTGCTCTCTTTGTCAGCTTTTTCTCCTTCTCTGTTGACTCTTTCCTCTTTTCCTCCACTGTCAGCTCCTTTCTCTCCTCTATTGTTGGCTTCATTCCCTCCTTCTTTGTCCTGAACACTGATGGAAACTGCTTTGTTATAGCCTTCCCGGTTCCGAGCAATTTCAATAGCAAAAAATTGTATCCTGGGGGCTGGAAAGTGAACAGAATTGATTATTGTCTGAGTCTCAGTTAATTCCTTAAATCTATTAGAAATCTATTGCTAACATTGAACCGATATACAATTATTTAAGTCATAAGCTTCAGAGATCTTGAATTATAACTTAGTATTAACAAGACTGAAAATACTTAACTATCTTAGTTACTTAAAAAACAACATGATCTTTAAAGATATAATAAATTAGATGATGTCCAACATAACTATACATGCCACTGACTCATCAGTAAAACAAGATCCCTCACTATCCTTATGCAGAAACAATTCCAGAGGAAAATTACTAACCAAAGATGGTGTTTTCCTCAGTGTAGCCCTGAGAACAGTCTAGACGCAGCAAAGTACCATAGTTGAAATCTTCCACAACCCCATCAAACTTCAAGCAGAATGGTCTCCATTTCTATAAAGGCAAAAAACAGACAACAACAACAAAAATAACACTGTAGCTCAAAAATGCAACAGACTGTTGATGGACAAGGGCTTCTACTTCTGCAATAAGGAAAATAACAATAGTGAGTGAGATTAGAATTGAGGTGATCACTAGTTTCACTGTGAAACTAATAGTAAATTTCTGTATTACTGATTGTGTCTTTAGACTGCCATTTCCCAACAAAAGCAATATTTTAACCTTAAAAATATAAAACTCCTCAACTAAAAAATTAAAATGTGATTTCTTAAATATTACTGGTTCTGTTTTGTTTTAAAGTTATTGGTCACATCATCCTAAAATGATCATTATAATCTCCACTACTAAGACACAAGTGAGACAAGTCAAGAATTTGGCCCAAAGTCACAAGTTAGATATTAAGAAGCCTATTCAGGGCAGCACCTGTGGCTCAGAGAGGTATGACGCCAGCCCCATATGCTGGAGGTGGCAGGTTCAAACCCAGCCCTGGACAAAAACTGCAAAAAATAAAAATAAAAATAAAGTTGGTTAACCTTTAAAAAAAATCACCTAGAGAACTATAATATGCAAATACATAGATCTCCAGACCTCATCTCCCACAGAGTCTCATCTTAGCGTTCCTGGGGACAGATAAATTTAGCCATCTATGTTTTACATGCTTCCCTGAGTAATTCTGTGTTTGGTGAGGTTTGGCAATCATTGTTAAGCATTCGTGGAAATAAATCATTTAATAGATAAGGCAGATATTTCCAATGATGTATTCGTTCTGAAATCTAAGCCCTATTTTTTAAGCAGCAACACTATTCGTTTAAAATTGCACCAGATTACTAATTGGGATTAGAAGCTCATTAAAATACAGTCTACTGCCATGCTTGCCCAGATTAGCACAATACTGAACAAACTGTATAAGATTGCTTCGGGGAGAGGGCCAATAAGGAGTCACTGGCTGAAAGAAAGTAATAAAAATTTGGTTAAATTCCAGAGTGGTTTGCCAAGATAAAGTATGATGATAAAGAGTTCGTTAAGTACAAGTACTACAAATTAGTGTTTAAGTAGTTTCAGCTGTGGGGATACCTTTATTACCTGGTCATTGTGATATCTCTTAGAGGAATCCAAGAGCAGAAATTGAAGATTGGCCTCTGAGGGGACTGAAAGGACAAAGAAAGCCATCAGGATCCAAGGCAAATCCTGTGTTCCTACTGTTCACATAATTGCTTCCTGCTTCTCTCTGGCCCTTTTCCTGAAGAACAAGTTTCCTCTGCTCCCTCTCAGTGAAGAACATTCTCAAATGAGACTCCACCTATCAAGTGAGGTCTACATGACCCCAGAACTCACATAAATGTCCAACTAACCAAGAAGCTCTCAAGTCAAATTAGGAGATTATACTTGCATTAAGTGGCCACCTTTAATAAAATTGACTAATAGGGGCTTTAGGAAATGATCTTCTATGAAAGAATCCTCTGAGAAACAGATGAATGCATTCAACTTAACACCTCCCATGTATGGATGCCATATGTAAAATCTCCCCTCCAAAGTGTGAGTGATGGACATACAGAGACAAGAAGAATCTCTACTACGTAATTCTGTGATAACGACAACAGAGTATGTCCCACGTAAGTGTATATATTGTGAATCGTCTAATAAACTCAAAACAGCATTTGCTAAATAAAGCTCTACTGCCAGTAAAAAAAACATTTTGTCCTGAACACATAAGCGTAAATGTAGTCTATCCTTTTTAACACGACCATTACAGAAACAGTATTGGAGTAATTAAAACTAAACTACTTCTAAATAAATAAGCTAAATACATAATAGCACCATGGAAATCAGGCCATTTACTTGGATTTTATACTACGCTTTTCTTTGTCACTACTTCTCAGATTGTCGTGGTTTCCAAATTGTACTTCAGAATTTAATAAAGTTGGGTGTTAGACAGCCTTACAGAGCTATCTACATCTCAGAGATGTAGGTTTTCAACTGCTATTCTAGCAAGTGTTCTAGAAACATTAGAACCATCATATACCTTCTTCAAAAATAATAGAAAGAAGACTGTTAAGAGTAGAATAGGGTCTTCTATAACCTACACCTTGCTTTATAGAACACTGAGTGCTCTGGGGATTACACAAACCGTGTGAAGTTTACTCGTATTGGCAGGGCTAGTCTTCTAGAGGCTTCTGTTTCTCAGCTGAGCAGGCTTCTTTGAAAACATGTTTTCCTGCTTTAAAGCTCTAGACAGAGAAAAATAACAAAAGTGAGGATTTAAAAGTCAAGCCAGGGCCAGGAATGGTAGATCACACCTGTAATCCTAGCACTCTTGGAAGCCAAGGCGGGTAGGTTGCCTGAGCTCACAGGTTCATGACCAGCCTGAGCCAGAGCGAGACTCTGCCTCTAAGAATAGCCAGCTACTTGGGAGGTTGAGGCAAGAGAATCACTTTGAGCCCAAGAGTTTGAGATTACTGTGAGCTATGACTCCACAGCATTCTACCACAGATGACAAAGTGAGACTATGTCTCCAAAAAAAAAAAAAAAATGCTAGTTTTATCTCCAATGAAATATTTCTATGTTGCTCAAAGTCTTATAAATGCATCTAGGGTTTACAAATGATACTGGTACACACATATAAGGATTTACATGACTAAAAACATTTAGATATAAATGTATGAGCAACAGAAGAAAATGTCTTAGTAAGGGTTTTAGCAGTTTATGTTGTGGTTTAGCTCTTCTTAGGGTTGATGTTAATGAGTGTTTGCACTGAATTATTTCCTCCACAAAAAAATAAAAAAAAGAATTTCATATGTTGAAGCCCAAAATCCCAGTGTGATTATCTTGAGATACGTGATTATCTTGTGATAAAGGGGTAAGAAGTGATAAAGATTAAATAAGGTCATAATGGTCAGTGGGGTCCAAATTTGAAAGGATAGAATTGATGTCCTCATAAGGAGAGAATTTCTCTCCTCCCATGGAGGGAGGGCCATGTGAAGAGCCAAACAGAAGGTTGTCCAGGAAAGGAGAGCTCACCAGAAATCAACCACGACATCTTGACCTTGGGCCTCTATCCTTCAGAACTAAGGAAAACAAATATCTATTTAGTCGCCCAGTTCATGGTACTCCATTATGGCAGACACGGCAAACTGATAGAATGAGCCAGACTGTGGAGGGCATAGCAAAATGATAAACATGTCTTCTGAACCCCTGTGCAAGGATCTTGAAATAACAGAGATAAGCATATCTCCAGAATTTATTGTTTTAAATTTTAAAACTTTTTTTAATGTTTATTTTCATTCTCCAGTGTCAGCACTTTTAAATATTATAAGATGGTCATGATATATTTAAATGTGGTTCTTTTTACCATGAAACTTTTGACAGAGTTTTCTAACAACCTAGAACAATTTGAACATGTTTACCTCCTATATTTATTTTAGGTGCAATGTACGAACACTTTGCCATTTGATCACCTTTCATATTATTTTTTCCAACAGTTTCTTTGGGGATTGCATCAAATACTGTGATACCTTAACTGCTTTTTCTAAATTCTTAACTATGACATTTTAAAAAATCCTATTCTTACATTATATAAATTTTAGATTATGTATACTTTTAAGGAAGTTTAGATTAACTTTCATTTTATCTTGCTCCTTAAGTCTCTGAAAATAAGTTTTTGTCTGTTTCATAAGCCTGTTAAAGAAGTACTAATATCTCATCTTTTATAAAATCCAGACCCACTTCTATGTTGTGAGAGGATACATATTGACAATCCTTAATTACTTATTCCTGGAATATATAAAATCTGTAAATGGTAGTATATGCCACCTTCAGCAATAAACCCCAAAGTAATAAAGAAAGTTACCATTAATTACGTCATCTATCCCTAGGGCATTTATAAGGGAAAGCTCTAGGGCATTTTACTGGCTGGTGAACTCAAAGGCAGATTGTGTGAATTTGTTTTCAGAATCGTGCTGAAGGAGTACAGTGAAATATTCCTCTCCACTCCTTCTCCGTCTTGTACATTTCCATTTTTCATTATCTTATTGTTAAAAAAATCAAATATTCTTGACTGATTGAAATCCAGATAGGAAGACAATGTACATGGACTTTTCATGGCTCTAAAATAAAGAAAAACAAAACTAGTTACAATGTTTGGATTCACTTGAGCACAAGTTATTTCAGATGAGGAATTTAAACCCATCAGAAAGTGAGACAAAGCCTATTATTTGAGAAAAATTGCTATTAGTTGACATCATTAAGGGCATAACATTAATTTTCAATGTATCACCATTATGGATGTTTGCTAAATCAGAGAGGATGACTTTGCCCATTCACACAGGCTAATGTGATTATTTTGCCTGCATGCCATCATGTACATGAGACATACAAAGTGTCTGATATGCACGAAGAGAACAGCAGAACAAGAATGTGAATTCACAGTGACTCTGTGTTATCTTCCAGATCAAACTCAAATTTCTTGCGAAACACAAGTGAAGTCTTCTGTTAACTTTTCTGTTTCATTTATTTGTTTGTGTTTTCTTTTTGCCTGCACAGAAGCTTGTGTTCCAACCAGGCTGTCTTCACTCCTGCTGATGTTTGAGTGTGATGTTTATTCCCTGTCACTTTCACAGTAAAGTGGGAATCTTTAGTATGGCTTGGCAGCTGCTTCTTGGCCTGACCCCTGACTGCATGGCACACAAACATCCCTCCCGCCTAGCTGAATCACATGAGGAGTATCTCTCCTTTCTCTCCTGTGCCCTAGCCAAATGATTCCACCTTTAAGGAATGTCTTTGCCTTCTACTTCCTCTGGCTTGTCTTAAGTTCCTCTTAGGCACAAACACCTCTGGGAAACATCTTTGTCTCCTATTTCACCCCAGTTGTGCCAAGTAGATCTGAGGTCAATTAGCACACCATGCTCAGAGTGTGGCATTAGTCACACTGCATGTGGTAGGCTGTTTGTTAGTCTGTCCTACCTTTAACTCTGGGACAGGGACCATGTCTTCTTATCTAGCTGATGAAGCCACTTTCCTGACCTACAACAGTGAGTGAAATGGGCATTATTTTTTTAGCACAAACCCAACATGGTTCCTTTATTTATATTCTCCCTTCTTTGCAAGAAAGCCTTTGTTCACCTGTCCCAATCTTTCTCTTTTATAAAATATCTCACTCAGCATTCATCTATGAAGTCCTTTTCCTGCTCTCTTTAATTAGACTGTGTTATTTGTACCTTTATTTTGTGAAAGTCTTACACACCACATCAGACTAGAAGACCATCTAGGTAGAAGTTGCATCTTTATACTTCTGCACAGCCTAGTGCAGAAGGAACTTTGTACGCAGAAAGTTCCTAACACTCATTGATTGATTTTTCTGAATGAGGAATAAAACACTCTGGAAATGAGGTAGGGCAAACACCTTCAAAAGAATAATGATCTGTACAAGGCCATGGCACCATTTTAAAATAAAATAATTCCCTTTATTTAATAGAAGCACTATCATCATTATCATCATCATCATCATCACCACCACTATTTTCCAAATAAAACACATCTATCCTGAAGCTAAGAAAAGCAATAAGAATACTGACATGCTTTGAGTGCATTTATTAGTCAGAACACTGGTCTATTACATGCTCAAGTCTTTAATATGCATGAAACAATATTCTCTGATGCAACAGATGATTAAAGAAATATATTAAAGCATTCATTCTGAATGAAAATACATGGACAAGGTAATTCCCAAGGCTCAGAGCAACTACAGGGAGGAATATAAGCTGAAGTAGGTCATTTCTCCCCAGAGAAATTCTATGGAGATTGCTTTCAATTTTTGGTTTTAAATCTAGAGAGTTGAAAAATAAGGTTTCTGGCTTGTTCATATGCAAGCTCTAGGGTTTTTTTCCCTTTACAGGGTAGGGAAAAGGTAGTTAAAAGAGGCTTTTCTTTTCTCTCCTTTGAAGACCACTCACTGATAACATCATCACAGAACTAGTTCATTGTCAAAGTGCCAGGAGTCTCCTATTCATTGTGCTAGACCACTAGCTAATTAGGGTCCTTGACTAAGCCCCTTGACTTTTCCTTTTTTAATCGGTAAATAAAAATTATACATATTTTTCATGTATAACACGATGTTTTAAAATATGTATACATCATGGAATGCCTAAATCGCCCTAATTCACATATGCTTTACCTCACATACTTATTATCTTTTGTGGTGAGAACACATCCACTCCTAGCAATTTTTAAAAATATAATACATTGTTATTAACTATGGCCACTATGTTAGCCCCTTGATTTTTGTTAAATTCAGTTTTTTCCTCTTTCAAGTAAGTCTTATTTGCTTACCTCACATTAACATGGGTCTGGGAGGTGGAATAAGATAAGGAATTAGAAATTTTTGGAACAAGGCTGGGCATGGTGGCTCGCCCCTGTAATCCTAACACTCTGGGAGGGCGAGGCAGATGGATTGCTTGAGCTCACCAGTATGAGACCAGCCTGAGCAAAAGTGAGACCCCATCTCTACTAAAAATACAAAAAACTGAGCAAAAGGCTTGCTCGAGCCCAAGAGTTGGAGGTTGCTGTGAGCTATGATGCCACGGCACTCTACTCAGGGTGTCAGCTTGAGACTCTGTCTTAAAAAAATAAAAAATAAAAAAAGTACATTTCAAAGCAAATTCAAAGGCAAGGAAAGGCATTAAGATTAACTTATTCTCACAGATTAGTATCTCCCTAAACTGAATTTACATAGAACAACTGTAATAAATCATGAGACTAGCACTGATGAACACTTAATGAAGACAGAAGACAAAATCTGCTTTGTTTATCTAGAGGCAGAAGAATGATTTTGGTGCTAGCTAGCACCAATATGAAGTCCTGAATTTTACTCTTCTTTTAACCAATCAATCAATGTGTTTTAACTAGTATTGGCAGCCAAGCAGGGCAGTCATTAAAAAGAATTTTCTGAGTCTCTGGAATCATAATACATATTATACATAAGACATATAGCAGGTATGTGTATCACGTTCAGTAAAAATCTACCCATTGTAGTTGTGCGGAGTCCCGGCAGGGGGAATCAGGAAGCTGGTTAGAGTGCTTGAGCATAACAGGGGAAGATAAGGTGTTAATTCTTTAGGGCTGTCCTAGTCAAGAGCAGCAGTCTCCACTGATCTGTGGGGGGATACCTTCCAAGAACCCCAGGGCATACCTAAAATTGTGGAAAGTTCTGTATGTAGTACTGAACACTATGTGCACTAGTTTTTTCCATTTGATTACCGAGATGGCTACAAGGTGACTAACAAGTGTGTAGTATTGACAACGTGGAGATGCTGGACTAAGGGAAGATTCATGCCCCATGCAGGATAGTGAGGAATGGCACAAGATTTCAGCACACTACTAAAATCAGCATGCAATTTAAGATTTATGAGTTGTTTATTTTTGGAATTTTCCATTTAGTATTTTAGGACGATAGTTGACTACCACAGAAAATGAAGTTGGAACAAGAGGGGATAACTGTGCCACAGAATGTGGGGCTTAAGCAACGGAAATTTATTCCTTCATACTTTTGGAGTCTAGAAGTTCAAGATCCAGGTGTGGGAAGGGTTGGTTTCTTCTGAGGCCTCTCCGGTTGGCTTGAAGATGGCTGTCTTCTCCCTGTGTCTTCGTGAGGTTTTCTCTGGGTGTGTGTCTGTGTCCTCGTCTCATCTTCTTACAAGGACACAGTCATATTGAATTAGGACACATCACAGTGACCCTCATTTAATAGAAAGTGACAGTGGAGAGAAAAGGGAATTCTTATACACTGTTGGTGGGAATGTAAACTAGTACAGCCACTATAGAAAACAGTATGGAGGCTCCTTAGAAAATTAAAACTAGAACTATTGAATGATCCAGCTATCCCACTATTGGGTATTTATATCAAAGACACATCAGCACCCCCATATTTATTGCATCACTATTTACGATAGCCATGATATGAAATTCACCTAGGTGTCTAAGGGGACAAATGTATTAAAAAATGTAGTACATAAACACAAATTCACCTAGGTGTCTAACAGTGGACAAATGTATTAAAAAATGTAGTACATAAACACAATTGGATACTATTCAGACATTAAAAAACTGAAATCCTGGCTCGGCACCCATAGCTCAGTGAGTAGGGCACCCACCACATATACTAAAGGTGGCAGGCTGCAGCTCGGCCCGGGCCTGCGAAACAACAATGACAACTGCAACCAAAAAATATCTAGGCATTGTGGCAGATGCCTGTAGTCCCAGCTACTCGGGAGGCTGAGGCCAGAGAATCGCTTAAGCCCAAGAGTTTGAGGTCGCTGTGAGCTGTGACTCCACGGCACTCTACCCAGGGTGACATAGTGAGACTCTGTCTCAAAAAAAAAAAATAAAGAAAAGAAAAGAAAAAAGAAATCCTGCCATTCACAGCAACATGGATGGAACTGGGAGACATTTTCTTAAGTGAAATAAGCAAGAAACAGAAAGTTAAACACTGCAAATTCTCACTCACATTTGGAAGTTAAAACAAGTTGACTCCAGAGTGAAAAATGGAGGAAAGGGTACAAGAGGCTGGGAAGATGTGAGGAAAGGAGGGATTGAGAGAGATTTGTTAAAGGTTGAAAAATTACAGCTAGATAGGATGAATAAGTTGTAATGTTCTATATCACTGTAGGATAACCACAGTTAACAATAATATGTTATATAGTTTCAAATACCTAGAAGGAGGATATTGAATATTCCAAACCCAAAGAAATGATAAATGTTTACAATGATGGATATGCTAATTATCCTGATCTGATCACTACACATTATTCGTTCCAAAACATCACTATATAAACCACAAATTTGTAGTTATTATATGTCCATTAAATTTTTTTTATATATAAAAAAGAAACTGATGCGGGGGAGAATGGCTTCAGAGACATTAAGGTGCCTTAACAACTCATTATAAGAATTAACCTAGGAAATGCTATATTGGGAATATCCTCATAAGTAACTATAAAACTGCTTTCTTTCTAAATCCTTGTTCCCCTGGTTGTTTTAAAGCAGATACACTCAGAAATGATACTAGGGTGGGCACAGTGGCTCATGCCTGTAATCCCAGCAGGCTGAGGGATTACAGGCATGAGCCACTGAGAATCATGAGAAGGTTGAGAGAGGAGGATCACTTGAGGCCAAGGCTTCAACCCCAATGTGGCAATATAATGAGATCCTAACTCACTATAAAAAATAGAAAAATTTGTTGGACATTGTGGTGAGCACCTGTTGTCCCAGCTACTTGGGAGGCTGAGGCAAGAGGGTGGCTGGAGCGAGCAAGAGTTTGAGGCTGCAAACTCCTATGAAAGCTATGATGACCCACTGCACTCCAGTCTGGGCAATAGAACCAGGTTCTGTCTGGAAAAAAAGGAAAAAGAAAAAGAAAAAACGAAAGTAAAGAAATAAAGAAAGGCTCTACAGAGAAAAAAAGGTGGAAGGATTCAGAACCGACATTCAATTTGATCCATCAAATTTGGAATATATTAGACACTCTAGCCCCTCTTTAGAGACTTGGAATGCACATTTGTTTATTAAAAGCAAGTCCCACTATTAACACACAAAACCCTACTGAGCCTTAACACAGAACTTCCTTGACTGACCACATAAATGGTTTTTTAATGAATACTAATATCACAGTCAACAAGTGTTCCAAGGAACCCATCTAGGAAACTGTTAATTTAGTATTCTAAATTAACTATCTAAATAAATATTTTTGTTCCTTGTAAACTCTTATATAATTTCCTCACTTAATGATTTGGAAGAAAAATTCATCTTTTTGTAAAATTTTGATGAAGAAAAGAGACCCCTGCTGCCTGAACTCATGGGTCTCGATGTATCACACTGGTGATATATTCTTCTTTTGGTCAGTTATCATTCAACACATAGTTATTATTTACTTCTATGCACGACATGGTCCTCAGTACCTTGGTGGTGTCCAATAAGACACAGTCCCTATGTGTAAAAATGTCAGAGGGAAGAAGAGAAACCTGAAAATCAGTGATTTTCAACCCGTGTGCTGTGAGGGGACCTTAAGAGTGCCATGAAAATTTTTAAAGATCAGTAATTAAATTATTTTCTAAGGAAGTTAGAATAAGTATATTTTAATAAGTCACAATAAGTATATTTTTCTTTTACTTTTTTTTGATCAACATAATTTAAGTGTTCTGTTCAATTGTGCAATGAGATAAAAAAAAATTGAAAAACACTCCTGCAAATAATTATAACTGGGAGCCCAAAAGAGGGAAGAAGAAAGTCAATGTGGTTTTGGAAAAAGACACAGCCAGTCAACAGGTTGGAAGCGGCTTTATAAGCAGGAAACAGGTGAGTAGGAAGGTTTTGGCAGAGGGGAATGGAAGGGATGAGGGTAAGGTAGTCGTGTAACTTGTCATGCAAACCCAACTGCTTTTAAAAGTGAACGGAAGTGCCATTGATAATTACTCCAGGTAAACAGGCATAAACTAGTCAGGGCGGAAGGAGGGAGTCAGACCATTTTCAGAGACCCAGGGCAGGGGCAGAGAATAGGAAATGGTCTGCCCAAGTTAGGACACTGAGTGGGTGATCTGTCCCCCACCCACCACCAGACCTCATCTACTACCCCCTATATGAAGGGGTGCACGTGACACCACTGGCATCTGGCTGGAGTCAGAGAAAGGAGAAAGGGTGGAGTGGTGATGTCTACAACAACACAAGGACAACCTCTTCCCAATTGCGTTCTGAGAAATGCTCTTCCAAAAGACCCTTGTTCCCGATGTTGATCAAATCCTTTGAGAAACATACCTGCTTCTGTATGGCTACAAGATATGACTAGCTTTTACATTCTTAAAGTTGAAAGAAAACTTGAAGGTGCTACTTTGTGACATTATATAGAAAAATTATATGAAATTCAAATTTGAGGCTGATAGACTAAGTTTTAATGGAACACAACCATACTCACTCATTTAGGCCTTGTCTGTGGCTGCCTTTACCTACCACAGCAGTGAAGTAAGTAGTAGTTGAAACAGAGATCACATGGCTCGAGAACCTTGAATATTACTATTTGGTCCTTCATAGAAAAAGTTTACCAGCCTCTGATTTATACCATAAAAACCAGCAAATACTGAAATTGGGGTTTTGGGGTAGGGAAACTTACCAGGACACCAGTGGGATATGTTCTTTTTGGGTTTCCAGGTGGTTGAGGAAATACAGTAATGCCGTAAACAAATGAAGAAGTGACAAGGATGACTTGGTTAGGGAATAAGGTGGCAACTGGTCTGGTTATGACAAGATGAAGCTGCTGGGGCTGGAAATAAAAATTTCGGAACCACCCAGAAGAGGAGATAGTTGAGGAAATCTGGGCTGGGAAGATCTGGTGAGTTTGGTTGAAGATGAAGACACAAAATGATACAAGGAAAACAGCATGGTTTGTGTTAGGGAGGAGGAAATATTTGGAGGAAGGATGAGAAAACCCATCAGATATGGTGGCTGGGGGGGTCTTTTGCGAGCTGAGCCAGATTTCAGGGAACCAAAGGGAGGATGAAGAGGGAGTATCAACAGCCATGGACTGTTTTTTCAAGTGGACAAATAGTGGTGATAGCTTGAAGGAAAAAGCAAGTTTAAGAAAAACAATACAAAAATTATTTAGTTGTGGGGATACTTGAGTTGGCCTGAAGTCTGAAAGGAAATGGGAGATTATTAATGGAAAGAAATATTTGAAGAAATAAAAGAGATGACACAAATAGTGGAGAAACATCTCAGGGAGAAGGGAGGGGATTTTGGAAAGCAGACATTTCTTCCCCTATGATAGGAGAGAAGAAAGGAAAGGAAATGTAAAGAAAGCTGAAGGCAAAGAGGGATGAAGTTAAGAATACCCACATGGTCTCAAAGAATGGCAGGCATTGTGATTTGTGGAGAGGACGATCCGAGCCTGCAGGGAATAAAAAGACAGAGGAACAGACAGGGCGCTGTGCAACTTGACTCACTGGAGTCACCGGCTCTATCTGATGCCACATTGTCCATTCAGGACACAGTCTGGTTCTCAACCAAATGAGCACCATTTGTGTGTATCTGAAATACCCTGCTCCTTGGAAAAGGAAGGAGAGAAGGGATGCCACAAATGCTAAGTGACTGGTGTTCACGGACTTGGATAAGTGAAGCCATGCAGGTGAGTGATGTCATCCACCCATCACTCATGAAGTGGTAGGCACCGGGCTGAGCTGGGAAGCTATGAAGACGGACACAGACACATCTTCATCTTCAGGAAGCTTGCAATCTAGCCCCGATTTGAGTTCAAGCATTTGATTGAACTGTTGATGGTTTACCACAGAATTCAGTGCTCTAGAGATAAGAGCCGTCAGCAACTCGGAGTACACGACAGCAGCATTGGTAAATCAGTGGAAGGCAGAGCTGGGCAACGTGGCACGTGGGCCACCTGGGTTGGCACTATTTAGATTATATTATATTAGGTAGGTATTAAATAGTGGTGATTTAAATTTATTAATTTGCCTTTCAACTCACTACAGCTTTTTAAAACTGTGCTATTTGCATAAATAAGCATACTTTGCTATGCCAATTATCTCCACTGTGAATTATTTTTATGTGTGCTTCCTCGCCACACAGTAGAAAAGTTAAATTGGCACAAGCATAGAGTTAGATGGAATAAATTCAGTTTCTAGCAGAGCAGGTGACCACAGTTAGTCAAGAATGTACTGTACTCAGTTGACACATGCCCTAAATAGCCTGATTTGATCACTAAGTATTATATACACGTAACAAAGCTTCACATGTACCCCATAAATTTGTACAAATAAAAAAAGAAAAGAAAAACTTTTTAAAGTTAAACTGAAAACAACCCTAAGAGCGAATCATGAATTAAGACTGACTTTAAAGTGCCTTCTGATTTTTAAAGAAAATGTTTATAGACTAGTTAATGACATAGTAACTGTCATTAGTACTTCTTTTTAAAGTAACTGAAAATCTATCCACGTATAGCCTTAATCTAACAATATGACAAACAAGGGAACCACAGATATGAATTAAAAAGGAAATGGAAAGCATTTATAGTATCAGCCTAATAATGAGTAATTTTTAGTTAATCAAAGACCCACTCCTTGGCCTGGGTGAATTTTTTATGAGGAGGACTCCCCAGGCAATTGAAGCAATATCAAAAATACACTACTGGGACCTGATCAAACTAAAAAGCTTCTGCACTGCTAAGAACACAGTAACTGTAGCAGGGAGACAGCCATCAGAATGGGAGAAAATATTTGCAGGTTATGCCTCAGACAAAGGTTTAATAACCAGAATACACAGAGAACTCAAGCCTATTGGCACAATAGGACCCCATCTCAGGGTGGGAAAAGGACTTCAAGAGAAACTTCTCTAAAGAAGACAGGCGCACAGCCTACAGACACATGAAAAAATGCTCACCATCCTTAATGATCAGAGAAATGCAAATCAAAACTACTTTGAGATATCATCTAACTCCAGTAAGATTAGCCCACATAACAAAATCCTAAAACCAGAGATGTTGGCGTGGATGTGGAGAAAAGGGAACACTTCTACACTGTTGGTGAGAATGCAAACTAGTACATTCCTTTTGGAAGGATATTTGGAGAATACTTAGAGATCTAAAAATAGATCTGCCATTTGATCCTATAATTCCTTTATTGAGTATATATCCTGAAGACCAAAAATCACATCATAATAAAGCTATTTGTACCAGAATGTTTATTGCGGCCCAATTCATAATTGCTAAGTCATGGAAGAAGCCCAAATGCCCATCAACCCACAAATGGATTAATAAATTGTGGTACATGTATACCATGGAATACTATGCAGCCTTAAAGAAAGATGGAGACTTTACCTCTTTTGTGTTTGCATGGATGGAGCTGGAATATATACTTCTTAACAAAGTATCTCAAGAATGGAAGAAAAAGTATCCAATGTACTCAGCCCTAATATGAAGCTAAGTTATAGCTTTCATATGAAGGCTAAAACCCAATTATAGCACACGAATACAGGGAAAAGGTACAGAGTGGGGAGGGGAGGGGGGACATTGGGTGGAGGGAGGGCAATTAGTGGGATCACACCTACGGTGCATCTTAGCAGGGTACTGGTGAAACTTATTAAATGTAGAGTATCAATGTCTTTATATAGTGATCAAGAAAATGCCATGAAGGCTATCTCTAACAGTATGA
>CAUYON010043186.1:0-31395 GCA_963573935.1 Arctocebus calabarensis | reverse complement strand
TGGCTCTCCGGGATGTCATCTTTCAGAGTCTTATGGGCTGGAGCAGTGGGCACATGGCTCTTCATCTGTATAAACATCACAAACGTGTCTTCTACCTTCAGAGCTCCAGGTCTGCAAGAAGTTTCAACCCAGAGATCAGAGCGACTCAACGTACTTTAATTCTCATGACCTGTTTCCTTTTCTTTTATTGGGCAGATTTTATTTTCTCCTTCTACATAGGATTTACCTTGACAAAGAATTCTGCAATTTTAAATATGAAAACATTTCTAGAATATGGTTATGCCAGTCTCAGCCCCTTCGTGCTGATTGGCAGGGAATCTACCTGGTTAGCTGCTGGCACACTCACTGAGAAGTTGGAAAAAACTATATTCTACATTAACTCCTCCAGTAACTAAACGTCTATCATTTCATGATATTTAGTGCCAGCAAAAATTTTGTCCAGCATAAATCAGAGGTGTGTTATAAGAAATGTGCTCGTCTGAGTCCTCTAAGAAGTAAACACCTGCAGTTGACCACAGAGCTTAATTGTTTCAGAGACACAGAGGAAGTACTGCACACAAAATGATTGATTGAAAGGAAGACTGAGGCTCGCTCAGGTACTCAGTGACTGAGGCTCACTCGGGCACTCAGCGACAATCTATGTTTATTAAGTGTTTTTATACACACTGATCAGACAAAAGTATAGAAATAGAAAAAGGAACGAATAATGCTTAAACAACAGGAGCTGCCATGAAAATTCTTTGTTCAGCACAAAAGCTGCTGGATACATATATAGTTAATCTAAATTAAAAGTACTTCCTCAACAGTTAGTTGCAAGCAAAACCACAAAAGTGTCTGGCTGTCTGTTCTGTCTGATAAGCTTCTCAGAGCTTAAGAATGGCCAGATTCTAAAAAGGGAAAAGGGCAGAGTACCTCTTTCCACAACCTCTGCAAGTGCCCAACCCCCAGCTTCAACCCTGCGAAGCCCTCCAGGTAACTTCCTCTTTGACCATCCTAACTGAATGTTCTTGCTAGGACATGTCCACAGAGAAAGAAGTTTTTCCATCTTACGGCAATGTTCCTCAGGGAGCACCTGAGGCCATGTCACTTTGCTTTGGTTGGGGGATCGGTGCCCCTCCAAACACCAAAGACAAAATTAAATGTAATTAGGTCAAATGCCTGTGGGAGAAAATGAAAGCTGAGAGAAAAATCAGACTATGATGCAAGTGTTATCCTGAGTGAAAAATACAGGGAGGAAGATTAGATGAAAGCATCATAGGGCACCTTGCAGTCTAAGATGAGTTGAGCAAGGAAGTCCTAGAGCTAAATTCAGCCATTAGAAGTGTCCTAGGTGTCCTAGGAATTTGTCTATATTAGCGTCACTCATGCAGTCAGTTATTAGCTAAAAGCAGTTCATGGGAAGCTTGACCTCAGCACAAACACAGCAAAGCATTTTAAAATACAACATCCAGGACTCTGGCCAAGAACTTTTATAGATTTATGGTCTAGAAGTTGTATTCTCATGATTGTCAAAAATGAGGTTACTTCTTTAATGTAAAAGGAAGCTTTATTACTAGGTATTTTAACTGGTTCAGAGGGTCTCAGAAAGCTAGAAAGACCAATTTCTTTCAAGCTTCTTTTCACCATTGCTCTGATATGTCATTTGTCTTCATGTTTGTACAGTTATTGATCCATCTTCCTTCTGAAAAGGGAGGAAAAGAAGACAGCAATAAGCAGGAAGAGGAAACATTTGTGTCAGGAAAGTAAATCCATTAGACATTTTCACCAAACATTTGTGCAGGATTTATTGGCCAAAGTTATTAATTTGTCACTCATACTTGTTAGGGCATCTGAGAAATGTGTTTCCAGGCCCACTATTGTAAATTTTATAAAAACCGACAAAAGCTTGTTCCTTTGAGTTGAAGAGGAGATGTTCTCCTTTCCATTTGTGGCCCAAATTCTTCTATTTACTCTTCTAATTGGCTACTGAAAGACATTTTCACTTTTTTTCAAGGACTCATTGTGAGTTCTATGTCTCCACTCTACCCTGCTTTTTTCTTCCGTCACCCCTTTTTCTCTGCTATTGAGTAGTATAAAACCCAATCAGAAACCCTCTTTCCTCCTCAACTCTTCTAACACTCTCAGTCTTCAACCAACAAGTTGTTTACAATCAAATTTTGATTGTTTATTATAAAATGCTCTTTCAAAATAATGTCTGTAGAGTATCCCAAAAAGTAAAATGAATTAAAGTGATTTTAATTAGCATATAGCAGTTGATACCTTAAGATATTTATAATCATCAAATTGTTTATAGAGATATATTTCACCAATTGTGAAAAAGGAATCTGGGGATTGTTTCTATCTCTAAGTTATATATCTTTTTCTATTTATGACATACACATATCATATGTAGTTCTCACGATTTTCCCATGCTTATTATTTTTAATCAAAATAGAATAATAGGGATATTTTTAAATTCAAATAAAGTAATATAGCCATTTTTAAATTAAAAGTTTAAAATTTTAGAATTCAAATTCAAGAAATGTTAGACTTCAAATAAAACAATGAATAAATTTTAGAATTAAAATCAAATTGTTTCATCTTCATGACTTCATGCTATAATTAATATAAATGCAGTGTTCAGGCAGTCTTTAATTCATTAAGATTTTAAAATTGTGTACAGATTGTTTCTTTTTGAATTCAAAACAATTGTATAATTAAAATCAACATGTTAAATCTCATGATCATACATCATAATTCAAATAATAGAAATTTATTATTCAGATATTCTTTAATAAGTTTTTAAAATTATATATATGTTGTTTCAGAATTCAAAACAATAAACAAATTTTATAATTAAAAAATACATTGTTTTTAATTTCATGATCTTGTGCTATAATTAATGCAAATGATATAAATTTATGCTTTTAGCAGTCTCTAAGATATTCAATTTTTAAATTAAATATCATATTTTTCCTTATAAGATTTAAAAAAATATTTTAATAATGTTGAATTATAGAGTGGAAACTTAAAATGCAATTTGCAAACCATTTGCCTGACCTAATAGCCTAACTAGTATTTTTCATCTTATAAAAGATAGACCACTATAGAAATTGTTGATTACATGAATGCTGATAGGTCAACTGTGGAACTTACCCAATGAAGTCAATGAAGATTTGAATAGGTGACTCCAACCTTTCTGGAAAGAAACAGCATCAGCATCGGGAAGGGCTGTACAATGCAAAAGAAAAGGGAAAGAAAGGAATTAAAGGGAGGGGAATGGAAGGAAGGGAGGGAAGGGGGGGAAGGGAAAGGAATGCAAGGGAGGGGCAAGGTAAGATACAACTGGTCCCAGTGGGAAATCAACAAGATCCTGGGTAAGAACAAAATAGTGTAGAACCACAGACCTTGAACACTATGTCATTCTGATCACCTAGGTTATCTGTGGGGAACCTAAAGCCTTCAGATTTCAAAAGTGTTCTATTTTTACAAAATAAGCACCACAGGAGGCAAGAAGAGCTTCACCTTTCTCTGCTGTACCCCTTTTATTCAAACATTGGATTCAGTCAAAAGGCTGCAGTCAAGGATCCAGAAGGCCATATGTAGCCCTATGCCCACAAGGTTGACTCATCTGGACATGACTTCTTTTTTTTTGAGACAGAGTCTCCCTATGTTGCTCTCAGTAGAGTGATGTCACGTCACAGCTCACAGCAACCTCCAACTCTTGGGCTTAAGTGATTCTCTTGCCTCAGCCTCCCAAGTAGCTGGGACTACAGTTGCCCACCACAGCACCTGGCTACTTTTTGTCGCAGTTGTCATTGTTGTTTAGTTGGCCCAGGCTGGGTTCAAACCTGCCAGTTTGGTTATATATGTTTGGGATGTGTGTGAGTTTTGAAAACATGGTGACTCCTTTCCTGAAGTAACTCAACAGTGAGGACTTCTTGGGAGGGAAGAGTTTCTGCAGCCACATCACCATTTCTGGGCTTCCCCAGTCAGTATGGCAAGAGATGTCAGTATCCTTTGGGAAACAGGCCACTGGAGAGCATAGTAGTCCCCACCACGTTGCTCATACCAATATCCTCTGCCTTACTTTTTTGTTCCTAGCTGTCTCCTGGTGTCTCAGGCTTGCTGATTTCACCAGCACTCATTTCTACAAGGATAGCTTTAAATTTTGGCTCTGTTGTGTTCTACAGATCTACAGATGCTTTTATATACCCTTGAGCTCTCTGTAGGCTAATTTGACGAATAGCTTTTTATATTTGTTTCTTTTGACAGTTCATATTTTCTTTCTTTCTTTTTTTCTTTCTTTCTTTCTTTCTTTCTTTCTTTCTTTCTTTCTTTCTTTCTTTCTTTCTTTCTTTCTTTCCTTTCTTTCTCTCTCCTTCCTTCCTTCCTTCCTTCCTTCCTTCCTTCCTTCCTTCCTTCCTTCCTTCCTTCCTTCCTTCTTTCTTTCTTTCTTTCTTTCTTTTTTGCAGTTTTTGGCTGGGGCTGGGTTTGAACCCACCACCTCCAGCATATGGGGCCGGCGCCCTACTCCTTTGAGCCACAGGCGCCACCCCAACAGTTCATATTTTCTAAATCACCATCTTGGTGTCACTTTCCAGAGTTGCTCAATATTTTTTTTAAATTCAAAACTCATCAATGTTTATATTTGAAAAATTACTCTTTTATATAGCACAATGCAGCTATTAAATCAGGAAATTAATACTAATACAACACTATTATTCATTCAATAGGACATATTTCAACGTCAACAATTGTCCCAATGATACTAATTATGGCAGAAAATCATCCAAATTGGCTTTCTATTCAAAATATCCTTATTATTCTTTGAGCTTTTGCTTACTTTTTGATACCAAAAGATACTCTGGGCTTATCCTGCCCTTTCCCTGAACTAGCCCTGAAACAAACCTGTTCTCTAGAGACCCTTGCTTCTATATAGCAGGTAATGGTATTTGGAATTAAGATCTGGGCAGTTGGTGAATTTTGAACAAGCAATATTTTTCCCCTGATTTAACATCACAAACAGCTTCCCTACCTAGCAGAACCCAAAACTATTTAAGTGTAATATTAGGAGATCACTTCTAGCTTCCCAACTTCTCAGATATCCATACTGATTAAAGAACATGATGTTTCCAATGTGGGAAATACCAGCTGCTTACATTAACATATGGAATTTGGGAAAAGTCACTAGATTGAGCCGAAATTAAGAAACCATTGTTCCACTGAAGAATAAAGAGAAGAGAGCATCACCAACAAATAATGCTCAATCAGGATAAAGCTAAGTTAAGACAGAGAATACTGAAAGATGCAACTTTGAGTTCTGTTCTAACCAGTAACTCTCCTTGGCACTGCAAAGACTATACAAGAACACAGCACACTGTCCTTTCCCCACGCTTCCCACAAAATAGAAGGTAGAATAGAAAAAGGAAAGAATTTTCACACAAATTTCATCATAATTTTTAAAAATTATCAAATAAATTTTGATGACATGTCTCAGTTTCTTTAATAGTGATTTTTGTTTGTTTCGAACTTACTTCAAAGAAATAACTAAAAAAAAAAAAAGTGGTTCATATAACAGACTTTTTGGACCATACTTTACACAAATATAAAAGAAGATTCAGATTGTGATGTATGACTAGTTAATTAATTGCAGGACTTGTTATTTTAACCGAGCTTCTAAAGTTCTTTTATAGATCTATCATTTATACAATAAAGCCCGTGTAAATTATGACAGTCAAGTCCTGCTCTAGATGTCTGCTAGAAATTGTCAATCATATAATTGCATCCTTAAGAAATGCATGTTTAAGCATCTGCATAAGCCACTATGTCTTATTTTGTCTTGAAATGACAAAAAATATTTTTTCTTCATCCTAAGTATACATAGAAAACATTTCCTGACTACCAACCTATAAACTTCTTCTGGATGTTCAAAGAAACTCATAGAGTTAGGTTGTTTTCACTGCTATTTTATACAGGAGAAAATTGAGTAATAGAGAGGCTGAGTGACTTATCAACTGTCCCCCATTCATTATGATTCAGCTGAGAATATAAATCCCAAATATAAATCTCAGTGCTGCCACCTGGTGGCATTGACATCCAATAGATGTGCTTTTTAAAATTTTTTTCATTTCCCTATACAGACTTGCCATGCTTAATGGTAATTGGATAGTTACCTTTTCTGAGGCTTTTGCGTGTTGAATGTAGAATGACTAATCGTGTGGGAATCTTTTAACTTTACAAAGGCCTTCTACATAACCAAGCCATAAAACAATCATAGTTTCCATTTATAATAAGTTCTGTTACAAGAGATATGGTCCCAGTACCAAACCCAGCATATTTTATTTTATTTTTATTTTATTTTAGACTGTGTCAGTATGTAGCCCCCAGTAGAGTGCCAGGGCATCACAGCTCACAACAACTTCAAACTCTTGGGCTTAAGCAATCCTCTTGCCTCAGCCTCCCAAGCAGCTGGGACTACAGGCACCCTCCACAATGCCTAGCTATTTTGTTGTTGTTGTTGTAGATGTCATTGTTGTTTAGCAGGACTGGATTTGGTTCAAACTCACCTGCCTAAGTGTATGTAGTCAGCGCCCTAACTACAGAGCTATGGGTGCCACGCCAAACACGGCATATTTTAGAAGGCTTTATCTGCATGTAACATTATGAAGTTTGTTGAACCTTTTAACTTCTTTCCTGCTGTTTATAGAGAAGATGAAAGGGCTTGAATTAAATGCAGAGAATTAGGAAAAACATGTTTTTATTTTCCATCCATGTCCTTGGTAGTGTTCTTTGCACTTGATCCAAGAGAGAATTGCTCTAGAGAAATAGGTAATGTAGCAATTCATATAACATCATTGCACTTTCCAGAAGACATATAGCTACATAGAAGGGAATTCTTGAGGTCAAATTGGACTCCAATCTGAGGCTGGATGTTATCAGTGAATAGAAACTTTAATGATTATCAAGAAGAAGTATGTTTTCCAATGTGGAAGTCATGGGTCACCCAACAGAAGAGGCCTCAGTCAAACAATGGGATGGAATTCCAACTGGGGTAGGTTGAGGGGGCAAGGGCGGATGCCAGTTAGAGATGATGAGTTTTGATGATGGTGAAAAAGTTGTGTTGTAAAGGTGATCAGGAAAACAGAATGGTACCCATAGTGTGGGTTAAGAGAAACATTGTGTGAATGTGTCTGTGTGTTTATTTGTTGATGAGGGTGTTTTTATGCCAGTGAGAAACTAGGACATGTTTATTAACACACATCCTGAGATGCAAAAAGAGAGAAGCAGAGGAAAAGTGTTGAGATTTGTCCTCCTGGGAGGCATGGACCCCCAGTTTTGAGGAGCCACATTTGAGTCAAGGATCGAATGCAACCTGGCCCCAGCTGTTTCCTGTTATGACTGGTTCCTGAAGCAGATTAGAATGGAGACATGCCCTTTTGGTCAGCACAGACTGCTGAGAATGCTATTCTGCTCTTAGGCTGTTTTTAATCAAGTTATACAATTATGACAAAATCATGCCTTCAAGCTACTGGATATAAAAGCTGTGCAATAAAGCTGAGGTTGCCTTTGCCTATTGATGAACGGTCCTCCTGATCCCACTATTTTCTGTCTCTCTTTTCCACCCTGCACTGGTCTACTTCCGGGTTTTCCTAATAACTTTGCTAGGCTGTTTCCTGGCGGAAAAGGGCATGAGAGATATGAGTCACCCTGTGACTTAGAAACTCATGTCTCCAAGACAGTGAGACAAATTGAAAGAAAAACTGACCCAGAAGGATATATGTGAAACAATTGGCAAAAGGAGCTATGCTTGATTGTTAAGAACTTATCTCCTTGTGTAAGTTCTCTGGGTTCAATTCTTGATTTGGTCATTATCTCTGTGTTTTAGAGAACAATAATTAAAAACAAAATCTAGCACCAGACCATAAAACATCTCTATGCAATCAAAGGAGAAATAATAATTTTTTATTGAAAAACATTAAATTGAAATATGATGCACATTGTAGACAATCCTTTAAAGAGACTTTAAGAAGAGAACAAAATCTTACCCGTTATAATTAATCATGTATAACCTCTTATATACACTTTCCCAAATTATGTCTATCTGTATCTTTATCAACTATCTATAATCACTTTATGTGTATACTATAATTCACTTCCAAATGAGAGGACTGGACTACACCATTTGTTAGACATAGTTCATCCTAAATTCACCTGATGACTTGGGTGACTAAATGTGTAAATTAATTGCATTTACTTAAAGAAAAAATTAACTTTTCATATCTTGATGGAAGAGGATAGTTGTACAACTAGGAGCAAGGGGCCGAAACATGCTAGATACCTACTTTCTCACATAAACTGGGACATAGAAGCACTACTTTCCTTGCTGATAACATTTCAAAGGATGACCTTTGGAAAAATTTTCTAGGTTGTAAAACTGGCAAAACATTATTTAACTTTTGTAAAGATTTACAAACATCTAGAAAAGTCAGAGAAAAAATGTCAAAAGACATAAGTTTTCTTTTAAAAAAATGCTCGAAAAAGAAAAGGAAATCCCTGCTTTGCTCCAGGGAAAGTAAGTTTTCTTGATTTTTCCATTTGTATTTACCCTTGCAGATGTCATTGGGCAACTTACTCAACCTATCTGCAGCTAGACTTCTCCATTAAAAATTGAGGAAGAAAAAAGCTATTTGCTTCTTCATTGCACAAGCATTCTTTAGCATCTATTATGTACCAGGTGCACCTCTAGATAATGAAGATATCATCAAACACAAAATGAAGGGAAGACCAGTGATCAAAATCCTGCCTCCCAACCCAGCTCAGTGCAGTTCTCACTTCATGAAAAATGATTCTATTCTCACTTCTATTCTCATTTCCCTTTGCTTTGGAGAAGGAACAGGACCTTCCTTGTGGCAAAATAAACAATAGATAGAAGGATGATTTTTGGATGAAGATAGTCATACAAATGTCGCTAAAGCTTTATGAGGCGGGATTGGTCTATCATAAGGGGAGAAGTGTTCTTTTGCTTTTTGAGTTCCACTTATAGTTTAATGGACAAGGAATAAAACAATCACTTATGGCAAAGACTGCAAACCACCAATGTACATAAGTAGAAGAAGGTGATCCAGATTGGAATGTTCTCAGAAAGCAGAGTCTCCTATGTTGGCCATCATTTACATAGTGCTCTGTATGAAGAGGACCTTCAGAAAGAAAGGGAAGTAATGTATGTGTTTCAGAATCTGGTCCTCACTCTGATTCAGACATCCAGAGCCTTGGGAAGAAGAGAGGACTGAAAAATGAAAATCCCTAGATACAGAAGCTTGGTAGTTTTTACTTTCTCACTGCACATCTTTCCATTAATATAATTAAGGCTGAGGTAACTTTTGAACCAAACAAATGTAATTGTGGAGGGAGAGGAAAAGGTGTACTTTAGGGACTGAGATTCTGCAGAGGGTTTCCTCCTCCCTGACAGAGCAACAATCTTGAAAGTTCAAGTCTTATTGACTTGAATTTATACTACCAAACACAGAAGGTACAAATATTGCTTGAGGAGCCTAACCTTGCCAAAAAGACTAATCCAGAGCTTGACTGCACCACAGCTACCAAGGTGAGTAGTCCTGCCAATTCTTTTATTTACTCCCATGGGCTGTATAACATTTCCTTAGGAGGCACAAATCTGATTACTCTCATTGACTAAACAAGGCTATTTATGACAGAGTCTGTAAGCCTGAAGATCTTGACTTTGCTTCTGATCTTTAAAAAGTATGAATCTAGAGCCAGAAAGATGAAGGGGACCAGGTCTAATAGCTATGAATCCAGCAGTGATTGAGCATCTTTGTGCTTGTGTTCAGGATCTGACAACACAAGAGACCTTTTGAGTGGGTATTTATACAAAGTCTTCTATTTAATTTATCCAGAATTAAAAAGATATAGAAACCTTTCAGGTAGTAGAAACATTGTTTTCTTCCTTACCCTTTTTTACCTGAGTTATGACTCTGTTAGCATTATTAAATTTCATAAAATTTCTTCACCTCACTTTTGGTGCATTTTGTGTTTCCAATATGGGCCACATTTATTTTTTTCCATTGTGTTGCTTATTCCCTGATTGCATTTTTCTTTAACTTGAAGGGGTTTTTTTGCATTCATTCTTCAAGTCAGTCCATCCTGACATAATTATATGCCATTTGTGTAAGTTAATTTCATCCATTATATGCCTGTTTAATGGGGCATTTTTACTAGAAATTATGATTAGAAATTATAGATACTCCTCTGAGAATTCCTGCTAGGTATTTATTGGTCTGTGAGTTAGTATAACCTGAATTGCCCACATTCATTTTACCAAAGTCTCACTTTTTAGTTGAGAAACTGAGGCAGAGATGGGCACACTTCCTACCTTGTTGAGAGTTAGATTTATATGAGGCATTCCACATCTATCTAAAAGCAAAATGTGTCTTTTAAAATAGTTTCCTATAACATTTTCCAAAAACAATCTGGGAGAGTCACTCCCATCCCCTTCTGACATTTTTCATCTCATTTAGTGAAAAAACAAAAGAAAGTGACTTATTAGGTGTCTCAGAAGCTAATTTCAAATCTGTCTGAGATTTGGAATTTAGTGAAAATGAAGAGAGGGCCAGAAAAATAGAAAATCCAAGATTAAAATAACAAGAAACAACCATAAAAGTATTTTCTAAGGATATCAGTGTACTCAGATGTATTCAGGGAAGTCACTTTTAAAGATTCTAAATTTTCAGACTAAATATTAAATTAATTCTTATTCCAGATCTATTAATCAATTACATTGTTCTTGCTACTAAGGCCTATAGTATGTTTCACTATGGGCATTTTTAGATCATGTACTGCATTCTTTAACCCCTTCCTGCAGGCCTCAGTCTACTAATTTGTCAAGGAAAGAAATGGAGCTTAACAGGCAATAACCAATTTTCCCAAAGTTTTGAGACTACTCTTATCAAACAAGCCAAAATTCACATAGTTCATGCTTCCTGAGTCCTTCTAGACAAAGATAAATCTAAGGTATCCTTTAATCATTGGTGGAAAATGGAGGGGGATAAGGCTTGTAGAAAGACATTCCAAATATATAGAACATATATAAATTATAGACATTAGATTAAAATCCCGATTTCTTTTGTTTGGGAAAATTATTTGTAATTTGATGTAAATTGCTAGGTTAGAAATGAGACTGAAGAGGTTAGTGATTAAAGAGTAAAATCCTGTCTGGCCAAGAAAGGAAGAAAATCAGCTTGGATTGATAAAGATCAAAGCAGTCCTGGTATTAACCAAGTTGGAGAGCAGATGGAGGTATAGCTGGCTGCAAAATTCACCAGACACATCCTTTCTCCCAAAGTTAAGTAGCAGTTGTAAAATGCAATAATGACCCTGTGTTTAAAGGATTATTCTTTTCTGACCAGGGAAGCCTTAACCTGCTTTAGACATGCAGCCATTATTGGGAATACCTAATTCATAAACTGCCTTTATCTCATGACTGTTCTTGACCTCATTTTAGTCCCCTTCTTCGAATCCCCCTTGAGAAAAATCAACACATCCTGAGCAGACCACAATTTCCCATAGAGCCACTCCATGTTCCTCGGAGGGGACTCAGACCTCTCAAGACAATGCTACTTGTCCAGTGGCATGCCATGGTTCTTCTGGAGCACAGTCCCTGACAGCCTCCTATTGATAGATGTGATTTTGTTCATAACACAGTATTGTTCCAAGGTCTTTGGCTGATAGCATTTCAAATGTTGAAATCTTACAGTGAAATGCATACTATTTGACTTGATGCTGAGGACTGGGAAAACATACTGAAAATTTGTAAACAGAGAATGTACAGGATCAGTTTGGGGTATCAAAAGATGGCTCTGGAAATATTAAAGTGTATGTTTAGAGACAGTAAAATTGCAAGCAAGAACATACCAGGAAATGTTATATGCACCAATATGAGAGGCATAATAATATTTTTAGTGGAAGTGGCTCCACCAAAGATATCACTGTGGATAGGTGTTAAGGAATTAAAACACCAGGATTTTCTAAGTGTCTCTACATGAGCTATTTGGAGGTAGATGAATTAAGGATAAACTCCACATTTTTGTAATTAGTTGATAGGAATATTATTGATAAAATAGAAAACCCAGGGAGAAATTCTAGCTGGGGAAAGTTGTATTTCAATTCAGAATATGTGGAGTTGTAAAATATCTGAGATATACATAAATAAAATTGATATTTGGAATACTTTTCTACAAGCCTTATCCCCCTTCACTTTCTACCAATAATTGAAGAATACCTTAGATTTATCTTGGTCTTGAAGGACTCAGGAAACATGAACTATGTGAAGTTTGGCTTGTTTGATACGAGATTAATAAAATACTAAATTAACAAAAGCAGGTCTATTTTGCTTATATAGACCACAGAAAAAATAATTTACGTTGCTAATTTATATCGCTGTATCCTCATTCCCTGTATAAAATTTGAATCCATGTAAAATGACACAAAAAAGTTCCACATGGAAAGGAAGGATGAAATTCTGCTTCATCACATGTATCATGACCCCTAGGTTGCTATGCCCTATATAACACCAAAGTCTGTGATATGAATTCTTTTTGCAGATACACATCCTCATTATTAGTGCTTTCTTCAAACAGTGTTTGTTGGATATAAAGCTTTTCTGCCAATGAGGTAAGAAATGATTTTGAATATTATAATGGGAGGAACATTCCTTTTTCTAACTGGACTTGGCACTATGGGGAACATTTCTGTTTTTATGAATTATATGTGCATTTTCTTCAGTGGCACTGAAAAGAAATCTTTACACTTTATTCTCATCCATTTGACTTTTACAAATATCTTAATTCTTTTTTCCAAAGGAATTCCAAGGACAATAGCAGCTTTGGGTTTGACCAACTTCCTAGATGATGTAGGCTGTAAAATTGTTGTTTATGTGGAGAGACTGGCCCGGGGCCTTTCAATATGCACCAGCAGTCTCCTCACAGTGGTCCAGGCCATCACCATCAGTCCCAGAACATCCATGTGGAGCAGGCTCAAGCCAAGGTCCCTGTTGCATATCTTGCCTTTCTTTCTCTTCTTTTGGATCCTTAATTCCTTGATAAGTGTGAATTTACTCCATTCCATCACAAACAGCAACATGAATGTATCACAAATTAATGAAAATTATAGCTATTGTTATTTGCTACCATGGATACAAGAAATTAAATGGACTTTCCTCATGCTCATGGCCCTCCGTGATGCCCTGTTTCAGGGACTTATGGGCTGGACCAGCGCCTATATTGTATTTTTTCTCTGCAAGCATCACAAGCACGTTCTCTACATTCATAACTCCAAATTTCTGTGTAAAACTCCCCTTGAGATCAGAGCTGCTCAAAGTGTTCTTCTTCTGATGCTTTGTTTTTCTTTCTTTTATTGGGCAGATTGTATTATTTCTTTATGTTTAAATCTCTTTGTAGAGAGTAATTTCATAATGTTAAATATTCGAGAATGTCTGACCCTTGGGTATGCAATTTTCAGTCCATTTGTGCTGATTCTCAGGGATGGATGCATGGCTAAATGCAAGCACACTCAGTGAAACCTAAAGAAAACGTGTGTTTCATTGATCCTTTTAATAAACAAGCTTGAAATAACTTTTAGTTCTATTATACTGTAATGTAAAACAAAATCAAGTAAGAGTAGCTTAAACAAATGAGGGTATATTTGCATACAACAGACATGGTGACCTGCAGCCCTTAGCTGACAAAGAAATGATAGAAAGTTAGAGTAACTCAGACAATTTCTCCTTCTCCACTCTGCAACTCTGAATAAATGGTTTTACTTCTAATGTCACCAATATGGTTTGTTCACTACCATTCTTTCAGTAGTAGGGAGCAAGAGAACAATTGGCAAATTTTATTAAAATTGCTAGTGTATTTATCTTTTTGACCCAGAATTCCTTCTCTAGGACCTGATTCTACCAATATAGACTTGTAAAAAATATTATACATTGCGGCATCTTTTATTTGATAAACACAAATCAAACTTCTAGCAAAAAGACTTCTTCTGGCTATTTGAAAATAACAATAAAGGGTGGTACCTGAGGCTTAAAGGGGTAGGGTGCCGGCCCCATATGCCAGAGGTGGTGGGTTCAAACCCAGCCTTGGCCAAAAAAAAAAAAAGAAAAGAACAATAAGTATCCATTCATTCAAAGGGATTTTGTGGAATTTATGAAAATAAAGTTACTACACACGCTTATAGAAGAAAATCTTAGAATTGATATAGACAAGCTTCCACCCCATTTTTAAGACTGTCTCTACTGGACAGTGCCTGTGGCTCAAAAAGTGGGGCGTCAGCCCCATATATTGGAGGTGGTAGGTTCAAATCTGGCCCGGGTCCAAAAACTACAAAAAAAAAAAAAGTCTCTACAGTATCTGTGTTATTGCATGTGTAAACATTTGGGTTTTGAATTCCTCTGCTTGACAATGGTGAATGCCTATTTCTTTTGGGTTTGTACCATGTCCACACAGTTTTTCAATAACTTAATTGTTATGATGTTATAGTGTCATTTGCTTAAGAGTTTCTCTTCCTGATATAACTGTGGCTTGCTTAAAACAAGTGTTATTCTAAGTACCATAGTTTCACAGCTTTCCCTGACATTTTCCTACTAGCTAGCATACAGAATATGACAAAGTAAGAACTGCCTGAATTGGTTATTATATTTGACTCAAAAGGAAGGGATGTAAGAATCTGGTAATTAAATTTAAAATGGCATCTTAAAATTCTATCCTGAAGGAAAGAGTTCCAAGCATTAAGAATGGACAGGAGGTGTATGACTGCTGGCACAAAATGACAAAAAATAGCATAAATTTGAGTTGTCCAGATGAGTGCTGTTCTGTCCTTCTCTCTAGTCAGACTTTATTTGAGACAATTTAAATTGAACCTATAATCTTAAGACAAAAATAATTAAAAGTAAAGAATCACATGATTAAAATTGTTGCACCTCTAAAGGAGTAGGAAGTAGGGAACCGAAACTGAAAATACTGAATTTTAGACCACATCGATTGCTTTTCTCTTCTTAGGCAGTTATTGTTTTTGTTACCAATATAATAAAAATAGAACTCTGGCATATTGTGCCTATGAAATCTTACATGAGATTTGGAGAAAAGATGGCTGAAAAATTTTCAGATTTGGTAGCATAAACCTCTAGATTCAAGAAGGTAAGGGAGCCCTAAGCAAGATAAATCCAAATATGCATATCCAGACACATTATAAGCAAATTAAAAAATCCAAACCAGGAAATAATCTTGGAAGTGGCTTAAGAGAAACGAGATTATTTAAGAAAATGAAGATTGTCAAATGACACTAGATTTTTCATGAGAAATATAAACTTGTGACAAAACTTCATTGATCATCTGACCTTACAAAAACTCTATTCTGCTGGTTCACAATGACATTTCAGGCCCCAGGCAGTAGGCGCTCATTTGAATCCAGTGTCCATAAGTCTCTGAAACGTTCAATTATACTTCCTTTAACACTACACAATATCCTAGTGAATGACTACAAGTCCCTTTGTGGAAGACTGAAAGGTAGATTAACAAGTATATATTTTTGGCAGTATACCTGAGATGGGGAACTGGATTCTCCTTCATTCAAGAGATTCTAAGTCTGTGAACTGACTTGAGTCTGGGAATTGGTTGATTATTTGCCTTAGTGATCTTAGTCAGGTTGCTGTTGACTAGGTTGGGGATTTTCTTCTCAAGTGATCCAGTGAAACTTTGGTAGAACAATCATAATCTTTAGTTCTACAAAGAGTGCCAAAGATGTCTGTGAGTCAGACTATTTTGATTACTGATCATTATTATGACAATGTTTACCCTTTCTTTGATGATTAAGTGCCACCACTTGGCTCCTGTCACCTTGAAATCAAATCATGCCATTCTTTTTAGGGATTCTATTTCAATAAAGAAAATTAACCACAGACCTCTTCCAGAATTCTCCATGAATATTTGTCATCACAATGGTGACAGCCTGTCCTCTGGATTTGGATGAGAGGATTTTGCACAATAAATCTCTAACATTTCAGAATCCCTAATGCTTTGGATAAGTTCCTCCACAATATACTACACAATATACAAGGAGGGTATAACATTTCAACTTCATGTAGTACAAGCTAATTTGGGTTCATTTTTCAGTTAAATAACCTAGCAAAATTTGGAGCCATTCATTGTTCCTCAAGCTAAAATAATGAACTAATAGTCTTTGCTTAAAGTTTCTTCTTGATCCAACTTTATATTCATTTTAGCTTGATTCTCCTTTAAGTTCATTCCCACACATAGTAGATCTCTAGCTGGAATTGCCAACAATGTGAAAACTGTCTCTGAATTATTTTCTGCAGTGTACATGAGTTTGCTCTAAATGTTATCTTGCTCTAAAATGTATGCCAGATATTTGGCAACAAAAACATGAGAAATAAGGAGACATAACACCACCAAAGAAAACAATATTGTCCCAGTAATTGACCCTAAGGAAATGGAGAGACCGGAACTACCTGACAAAGAATTAAAAACAATTATCTGAAGCAGTCTTCAAGAAAGTACAAGAAACAACTCATTGAAATCTGAACTATTGTAAGTGATAATGACAAGAAATTTAACAAAGAAATGAAATTTATAAAAGAAAGAGAACAACAGACATTCTACTGAAAAATACAATGAGTGAGGTGAAATATGCAATAAAGAGCATCAACAAAAGAATTAATTAAGTAGATGAACTCAAAGATAAATTATTTGATAATGTACATTCAGAATATAAAAAAGAAAAAGAATGAAAAATAATAAAGAAACCTTATAAAATTAATGGGACAAAATCAAAATAGTAATTATCTGAATTGTAATAGTTAAAAAATGAGAACAGAGGGAAAAAAGGGGCAGAATGCTGATTTCAAGTAATGATGAACAAAAATGTTCAAATCTGGAGAAAGATGAAAAATTAAGATACAGAAAAGGTCTCCAATCAGAGTCAATCTAAGTTTACATGAAGATACATTACAATCAAACTGTCAAACCTGAAGACAAAAGGAGGATTCTGGAAGCAGAAAGAAAAAATAATCAATTCACATAGAAGAGAATTCTAATGTCATCAGATTTCTCAGCAGACATCTTACAGGTCTGAAGTGAGTGGGATCATATATTTTAACTGCTGAAGTGAAAAAATTTCCAACCAAAAATACCACATAAGTGGTTCCCCCGTTATCCATGGGGGATATATCCTAAGAACCTTGGTGGATTCCTAAAACTGAATAGTATGGAACCTAATTATTGTCAATTAAGACATGTTTCTGCTCATGTCATCCACCTACAAATTTAGTGGCTTTCCATCTTAACTAAACACTTATCATGCAGTGATGGGTAACCTTTATAATTTGAGGCACAACAGCAAAAATACAATGTATTTCTTTCTGTTCTTCATGATTTCACTAATAAAAGATTCATTCTTGCTGTAGGTCTTAGCAACTTCAGCATGAAATTTTTTCTTCACTTCTTAAATTGAAAACTTTCACCTTTTCACTTACAGAAGCATTTTTCAGCTTCTTTTTGACATATCCGAATTACTAGCATCAATGACTTTTGTGTTTTGGCCATTATTAAGTACGATAAGATTCACTCGAACATCCCTATTATCCTAGCACTCTGGGAGGCAAAGGTGGGTAGATTGCTTGAACACAGGAGATCAAGACCAGCCTGAGCAAGAGCAAGACCCCGTCTCTACTAAAAATAGAAAAAGTGAGGCAAGTAAAAGCCAGGTGAAAATAAGGTCTATAGGTTTTTTCTCAGGACTCATGACAAATAGGTGCACATGCTTCACAAATAAAAGGAAATTCCCTCCAATGATAAGTCCAGTAAGAGAAAGGAAAATTATTCCTCTGATTAAGTTAATCCAAAGCATCCTCTGACTTCATGGACAGAACAAAGAAAAACAAATAAGTAAGGAGGACACATATTTTGGTCCATTTTGTGTTACTATAACAGAATATCTAAGATTAGGTCATTTATAAAGAAAACAGGTGTTTTTGCATTTTGGAAAGTTCAAGGACATGACCCTGGCTTCTGGTAAGAACTTTCATGCTATGTTATTACACAGTAGAGAAGGATAAAGGGGAAATCCCCAAGAGGTGTCCTGGCTTTGTAACAATCCACCCTCCTGCATAATACACTATTCACTTGATTCTATGAACATCACTGTTTAAAACAGAATAACTGTAAGTGGGTTGTTCATAGGGAAAATAAATTTATTGCTTACTGTTATGGAGGCTGAGAAATTCAAGGTTGAGGGCCCACATCAGATGAGGACCTTTCTACTGATGAAAACTCTTCATAGAGTCCTGAAGTAGTGCAGGGAATTACATGGAAAGAGGATAAGCTGCTAGCCCAGGTTTCTCTTTGTCTTCTTATGAAGTCACTGGTCCTACTACCATGATTACCTATTCACTCATTCACCCAATAATCCATTAACCTGTGAGTAAATTAATCCATCCACAATAGAAGAGCCCTCATGGTCTAACTCAGGGGTCCTCAAACTACGGCCTGTGGGCCACATGCGGCCCACCACCAAGGACGTTAATCCGGCCTACCGGGTGTTTTTGCCTCCACTGCCTGTCCTGTTTAGCAATGGACTCATCCTGGCCACAAAATCTGTTAGCGGAAAAACCATTGGTTGCATTCCCAAACAAAACATGTGTGGATTCACTGGAAAAGTTGCAAAAGGAGTTCCAATTTAGATTTAAAGAGCTTCATCTCCATGAACAGGACATACATAACCCTTTTTCTATTGACATTGAAAATGTGGAGGTCAGTCCCTGAAGTCACGGCCATGGCCTCTGGCACCACCTCAGGCTGGCGTCTCCTGCAGCCGGGAGCCAGGTGCTACAGGATGCGGCAGGGGCGGTCAAGTGCTCTTGTGGCTCCGGCTTTCCAGCTTCTCCATGGGGCTGGCCTGCAGAGCCCGGATGCTCTAAGCATGTTTCCACTGTTGTTTGAAGGACACATGCAGTGGGATTCAGAATTCCTGGAGAATTGCCTTTGTGAGAAGCTGGAAGTATTTCTTTAATTTCTGTCTCTTAGTTTGACAAAGAAACATCAAGAAGCCATGAACAACATTAGCAATGAAGAGTTTGACTGCCACTTGCTGGATGAAGGTTGCATTGCCAAGGACATTCTGGACCAAAAAAATCAATGAAGTTTCTTCTGATGATGATAAGGATGCCTTCTATGTAACAGACCTCAGAGATGTTCTGAAGAAACACCAAAAATGGCTAAAAGCTCTCCCTGGTGTCACTCCCTTTTCTGCAGTCAAATGTAATAGAGAGTAGAGCCATTGTGAAGACCCTTGCTGTCATTGGGACAGGATTTGAATGTGTTAGCAAGACTGAAATACAATTGGTGCAAAGTCTCAGGGTGCCTCCAGAGAGGATTACCTATGCAAATCCTTGTAAATAAGTGTCTCAAATTAAGTATGCTGCCAATTATGGGGTCCAGATGTTGTCTTTTGACAGTGAAGTCGAGTTGATGAAAGTTGCCAGAGCACATCCAAAGACCAAGCTGGTTTTGCAGATTGCCACTGATGATTCCAAAGCAGTCTGTTGACTCAGTGTTAAATTTGGTGCCACCCTCAAAACCAGCAGACTTCTTTTGGAATGGGCAAAAGAGCTAAATATTGGTTTCAGCTTCCATGTAGGAAGTGGCTGTACTGATCCTGAGACTTTCATGCAGGCAATTTCTGATGCCTGCTGTGTCTTTGACATGGGAGTTGAGGTTGGTTTCAGCATGTACCTGCTTGATATTGGTGATGGCTTTCCTGAATCTGAGGATGTGAAGCTTAGATTTGAAGAGATCACTGATGTAATCAACCCAGCATTGAACAAGTACTTTCCATCAGACTCTGGAGTGAGAATCATAGCTGAGCCAGGCAGATATTATGTTGCATCAGCCTTCACACTTGCAGTTAATATCATTGCCAAAAAAAATTATATTAAAAGAACAGATAGGCTCTGATGTTGAAGTTAAGTCCAGTGAACAAACCTTTATGTATTACATCAGTGATGGAGCATATGGAATGTTTAATTGCATCCTTTATGATCATGCTCTTGTAAAGCCTCTTCTGCAAAAGAGACCTAAACCAGATGAGAAGTGTTATTCATCCAGCATATGGGACCAACATGTGATGGCCTTGACTGGATAGTTGAGTGCTACATTTCTTTATAGGTGGAATCCTCTGCATTAGCTACCTCATGGTCCCTTGGGTGGGGGTTGCTCTGGACTGATTTTTCATGTTGCCAGAATTTTTCTGATTCTTCCTCATAAATGTTTTCTTTTATCTGTTTCCTTGCCCTAATTTTCCTTTTGCTTCCTCTTGCTCTTTAAGTTACCGTGCCTCTGGAGTACAGTTTCAATGAGTCCTTTTATTACAGGACCAGAGGATGGGAAGATGAAAAGCAAGAAGGGAAAAAAGAAAAACAAAAAAGAAGAAAAGAAAAAAGAGAAAGGAGAGGGGGTGTGTAAAAGGGAATATTGACAAAAAGAAGAGAGGCACAGAAAGAGGGAGACAGGAGCAATATACATGTACAGTAGGGTACTTTGACTCAACCTTAAAAACCCCCATCCTCTGGGTGCCAGGTTGGGTGGTTCCCTTGAGGTCAGCAGCTGTTTGCTAGCCTGTTCAGACACAGTACCCTACCTCCACCAAGTAGAGAAGAAAGACAAAAATGCTATAAATCAAACCAAAACAAGCAAAGAGAAAAGTTTATGGGATAAAAATTGGGGGGGAAACCACATTAATAGGGGCAGAAAAACCAGCAAAAATTAAGTTCTAATTGTTAAAGAAGGCGACAATGGAAAATTATATTTAAACTAGAAAAATGAAGAAAGAAAATTAAAAAAAAGGGAAAAAAGAAAAATCTAAAGGGAAAATTTTGAAATTAAAAAAACCCAGAAACAAAGCAGTATATATATCTTGCTGAATACTATCTGGGCAATAGCTGATCTTCTGGGATATGAGATGTTAATCACAATGCTGATACAGCTATATAAGATGGAGCCTGGAGGCCTCTGCTGATTTCCTAAACCCCGCAGGGTGGAGAGCCTAAATCTCTTCTCAGCCCGCTTAAAAGTCACTTTAAACTGCTAACCTTGGCAAAGCAGAAGCTTTCCCAGGAAAGCACTTGTCACCTAGATCACTCCTGAAGTGGCTGTCCACTTACTCAGTGTGTCAAAACTGGTCTCACTCTATGCCCTGAGGGCCAAGGCTGTAAGGTGTCTCAGTCCCTGCCTTTAGGCTGCTCAATCACTAGATTACTTGCCCAAGGTCTCCCTGCCTATCCTTGCTCTGCGACCCTGAGGGCGGAGCTTGCCTGGGCAGTTTTCCCACAATGGCTCTGTGCAGCCCACTGCTGAACACTATTAGCTCTTTCTGGTTCAGTGGTTCAGTCTGGGGCCCTAGACAACGCTTAAAGTCCTCTGCCCTCTTGCTCAAGTTCTCCCAAGATAGTTCAATTGTATGCCAAGTCCAAGAAAAATCAAAATAGCTCACAGGTAAGGCCTTTCCGGTTTGCAATCTCACTGCTGCTGTACTTACAGCTGCCGGAGGAATTAGATCGAAAAAACACATGCAACTACTTGTCAGTTCTCCATTGCTTTTGTCCTCCTCATGAGATCCAGAAGTCTCTTGCTGACTCCCTGTGTCCCCAAAGGGATGTTTCTAGGCAGATCCCATTAGCTAGAGATGCCTGGAGTCTTCTCTCCCCAGTCTCACTATGCCCAGTTGCAAGGAAGCTATTACTTGACCACCATCTTGCTCCTCCCTCACTAGGGTGGATTTTCAAATCCTCCTTTGGTTTTATCCCCAAACCAGACAGAAATAAAAGCTTGTTAGGTTTCTAGGAAAAACTTTTCTGGCTATTTAAAAATATTCACAAGTACCCATGCTTACAAAGGAATGTTATGGTGTTTATGAAGAAATTGGTAAGTTCAGAATGTATTGATGTTGAATGACACTCAAGGATATTTTTAATTAAAAGAAAAGTGATTTGAAAGTAATAGTATTTAAAATGGAATATAATAACATAATTAAGTTTATATTATTTACTATCATGAATCTCTGCAAGAATACAAAACAAAGTATAAAAATTGTTCTGTATAAAGAGAAACTGGGTATATGATAAGCAAAATTTTATTTTATATCTCTATGCATTTTCTGATTTGTTAAACATGCAAATGCATCTTTCTTTAAATTGTATAAAGAAATCAGACAACAATTTATGACTTGTTTCTAAACATCATTTGTTAGTGCCCTGGCACCCCCACAAGGCTATCAGTTTAGTTTCCCTATGATGGCAGCTACAAAATAATCTGGTTCTACATTAATTTAATTGAAGAAATTGTTTTGTATTTTTCTTGAATTGGAACCAAAATATGTATTCAGGTAGAATATATAGCCCTATAAATAAGGCACCTAATGATCAAATGTAGCACTAACAATGCTGCTCAAACTACAGAGGCTGGATTTGGAAACTCTCTGTCATCCACTGTATTCACCAAAACTTGCGCTGCTTCTTGCAAGAAAAAATATTCAATTCTCAGCAAGCTGTGGAAAGGCTTTTTTGTTGCTAGCATACTGCTAAGCTACTATTAAGAAGGCAAACTGTGTTGACAGTTTAGGCACACACTTTGATTAATTGTACTGCTTCTTGTTTGAGATATAGTAAACTTTTGATTTGAAATAGGATGTTTAATATTTAATAACCTTCATACTGTATAGAAGAGTAAGAATTTCTGACCTTCGTTGTCATATTTTGGTAAATGAGACATTTGGTCAAACATTGTGCTGTAAGAAAATTGGCCTGTCTTTATTGACCAGTCTCAGCTGCTCAGTTGCACACATCCTCATCATTTTGTCTAGCTGATTGCAGCAGACATGTGTTATAATACACTGACCAGGTTTCATGTATCTATAGTGAATAATACCAATGCTGGAGCAGCAGACATTTTAGCTTTTTTTGATTAGTATTTGGTTTTGGACTTTGCTTCTGCACTTCATCTTTATCCAATCATTGTGCTGAACTTAACAATTGTCAAAAATAATCCATTTTTATCACATGTAACAATACAGTTCAGAAACAGTTCTCCTTTATGTCGTTCCAGAAAAGAAGGCAAGCTTTGAGATGATTTCTCTTCTGATGCTCATTTAATTCATGCAGTACCCATCTATCCAGCTTCCTTAGCTTACCAATTTGTTGCAAATGATAAATTTAATAACTTGAGCCTTAGCTGACATTTTAGTATAATTATATGTGTTAAATAACCAAGAAAATTATGGTTATGTTTTTGACTCTGAAATTGTAGAGAGAGAAAAAAAATACCCCATAAACTTATTTGCTTTGTGACATTATTGCTTCTTTTTCTTATCCATAAGTGACACAGCTAATAATTCAGTAATATTTCCAAAGAAATGAGTGTAAGTGATGGTTATAAAAATTGGGGAAGGGCTACTATTACAAAAAATGACAGAATATTTATCAGCTATTACCAAGGAATTGTTGTGGCAATTAAATCTAATTCTTGCCATTTGGACAGTCCAAAAAGGAAAATAATTAAACTTGCCTTAAGACATTGACTTTTTGATGAGATATGCAAAAGCAAGGTGAGATATGAAATCTCACCTAAAAGCATGTAGAAAAGTGACAATTATGGTTACACAAATAGCCAGTTACAGTGAGTCTCTTCAAGAACAAAAACTCTTATTTGTCTTTGATAACCCAGAGGCTAAAGAATGAGTCTTGTCATTTGCTGGGAAATTTTATATTCATTGTTCTAGGTTGTCTTCTTTAACTACATCTTTAAACTACATTTTTTTGTTTTCTAAGAAACTTGTATTTAATTATGAATATATTTATATTAATCATTGCCAACATAACTAAGCATGCTATTACCCATGATCTACATGAAGATGACTGGAACATAACTTACATTTGGGTCCCCTGCTGTGTGTAATGATTTTTTTCTTTAGTGATCTGTAAATAATGACCTTTACTTGGAATTTGAGTTCCCATTGATATGAAAGTAATTCTTTATTCTTCTCAGAGAAGGTAGATTAAGAAAGTGAAAAGTATATTGCTGTATGAAAATGAAGAGAGAAAAAAAGAAAGTGAAAAGAGAATGAGAGTTTGAAAGTGTTCATTGCCACATGAAGCATGCAATCCTAAGACCATTGATTAAAAAATTAGTAAACTAACCTCTTTGATTGATTTCAAGATGAAGGGATGTGGATGTGCTCTAAGTGGTGTGTCAAAAGATTGATTCTTTGGGATATCTTTGTGTAAAGGTTGAATAATTCTTTCCCATACTATATTTAACCTTTGATTTAACATCTCAATATAGTCCTATGTCTGGGCCTCATTTATACATGAATATAAGATGCTATTTATTGAGAATGGCATGTTTTCATGGAAGTGAAATGCTAAGTTTGAACCATAGGCACCACTGAGTTTGAAAGCTGTTAGAAATTATTACTATTCCCAAGTATATCTTTCAGAGGAACCAGTCAAGATTTTTAAGCTTTCAAGGCACAAGGAAAGCAGTTGAATTGCAAAAAGACTCTCTCTCACTATTCTTACATTAGTAAAGTGGATAGGAGATAAAAAGATATTTGAATGCCTAGTAACCTCATTATTTGTATTCAACCAGTAATTCATGTCAAAAGTTGAATTAAGGGTGGTGCCTGTGACTCCAAGGAGTAGTGCCCCACCTCCATATACCAGAGGTGGTGGGCTCAAACCAGGCAGGCCCTGGCCAAAACTGCAAAAAAAAAAAGTTGAATTAAATGCTAGTTTAAGATATTCAAGAAAATCTTTTCTACTTGTCCTTACAAAATAATACCATTTGTAATAATAAATAAAAAGGTGCTCTATAATGAATAATTGAAAGAATGAACTGAAAGAGAACTACTTTTTAATTTTGAAGGCATAGAATTTAATACAGCAAAATGAAATTGAAAATGTGTATTAGTTCAATACATACATCTTAATATGAATGTAAAATGTGGTTTTGATGTATTAGTTAATGGCTAAATGGGAAAACTTTACATTTACCCAGAAGTTTTTATGACCTTCTTAAGTTTTTATGCAGAAATTAGTAAACTGACCAAATGCCTCTTTATCTTATTACCTCTGAAAAGATTAACGTTAAGAAATTTAACTTTTATCAGTAGAAATTTGCTGAGATTAGGAATGATTCATTCTGAAAGAACTTCTGGTATCCAAAGATATTCCTTGGTAGAGTAAATGGTCTAGGATTTCCTCAATAATGGTAATGTTCAAGCTGGGTTTGAACCCACCACCCCCCAGTATATGAGTCCAGCGTCCTAATCCTTGAGCCACAGGCGCTGCGCTGTAAGGTTTAACTTTTTAAAAGGGTGTAGATAAGGAAAACTCCGGAACTCCAATTATCTAATAGAATTAAATGCTAACTGAAAACGAGTTAGTTTAGCAGAGTATAACCAAGGAGAAATTTTTCGGCAAGTTACTGGTCTTATAACTGATAGCATAGTCATTTATGCTACCAACACACTATTTACAGAAACAACTTTTTCAACCTTTCATTTATGGAAATAATTGATGCAGTGTTTATTATTTGGGAACAAACTTTCAAAGAGCAGAAAAACCGATAATTTGAGCACAATTCTTATGTCTAATGTGGAAAAGAGATTTTGGTTAAGTGGCTCGTTGGTCTAGGGGTATGATTCTCGCTTCGGGTGCGAGAGGTCCCGGGTTCAAATCCCGGACGAGCCCACTTCATTTTCGCCCTTAAGAGATCAGTAAAAAGCATTTTCCGAACCTCTCGTGCACAGAAAGATGTACTTGCATCACATAAACAATGAAATTGTTTTCGAAGCAACTGGTACTTAATTCCAGACCTCGTGTGTGGGTAGACCAGGAATGTTGACGCGACTGCAAAGTCGTCCTTCCACTTCTTCTGCGGATCCCTTCTCAATTGCCACGGAAAGCCTTGGGCGTCCTGTGAGTGCATCCATGCGTCCGGGCGTGCATGCGCGAAATTGGCCGAGTGCAAAAGGTTGAACCGAGAACTGCAGTTGTCTGCAGTTGTTCTTCTTCTGGTACCGATTGATTTCTACTTTTTAACTCCAGCTTCAGTGATCTTTCTCTCTCTGACTCATAGGGTCATACCCTCCACCACACTGGGAAATAAACCCAAGTGCTGCTGTTGACTGTTGCGTTCGGATGTGAGATTCCTGCCTCTGTCAGTCTCTGTGTTTCGCCATAGACGCGCCGTCACTGGTTAGAGTACCTTGCTTTATTCATTAAGCAAATGAACGATCAATAAATGCTGCATGTCTGCCTCAGGGGAGAATGCTAGGGAGGCAGTGATGGATAAGGGGGGGAAAAAGACGGTTTTATTTCTATGGAACTTAACGTTAGAAGTAACTAAGCATATACAATTATCTTACAATCTAAGTATGGGATTCCCAGGGAATTATATAGAACCAAAGCTGACTTACAGACTCCTGGGAATATTGCTGGTCAAGGTGCCTCTAATGGAGAGAGAGATCATGAGAAACAATCATTAGCATTGAAAGCTCAAAGGCTTTCCCAACTCAGGCTCTGGAACCTTGCAGGTACTTTCTCCTCGGCCCTAACAAATGCTTTCAATTCCGAATTATTGGGAAAGCCCATGAGAATTAACACTGGAACTTGAAAGTGGAGAAAAAAAATGGAGAGAAAGATACCACCTTATGTGGTCAAACCTGAAAATAAACACCCCATCTACCACCCACAGTTTCTTCCTGGCTTCATGGGCGCCACAGAGGCTCATCTTGTCTTCCTTATCTTGGTACCTGAAAGAGCGTGGGTATTTTTACTATTACTTTTTCTGACCAATTTACTGATTTCTCAAGTGACAGTCTGAGGATATAATCAATGCAGGGGTTAGACTTTGGCTGCATGCGGTTGATTCTGGTCCTCAGTCTCGGGGCTGCCAAGACATTGTTGCTGAGTTCAGTCTCTATTTCATGACTCCTTCGTCCCCAAAAGCAGATAGAGTAGAGGTACATAGAAGACATTTCTTTCTCTTACGGCCATAACCTGGAAGTTTTGCATATATACTTTCTCTCTTATGCCCTTATTTAGAAATTGGTCACATGACCACATTCACTATCAAAGAAATTGTGGGATGTGAGTTGTAATCTTTGCGTGGGTAGCTATGAGCTGAGCTAAATTTTCATGTCTTGGAAGGAAAAATAATGGACATCTAGCCATCTCTGCCATAACATGACAATTTCGAAATAAGCTGGTAAAAACAAAAATAGCACAAACAAAAGGCCAACTGCCTGAAAATGTTTGCCTCACCATAAGGAGGAACAAGATAGGAGGAAGAGGACCACTGTTTTGCACACACATATTTTTAAAGTAGTTCAATTTTTAACACGCGGTTAACTTTGATCAAAACATTTTAATTCGGGAGGCGCCTGTGGCTCAGTGGGTAGGGTGCCAGCCCCATATACTGAGGGTGGTAGGTTCAAACCCGGCCCTGGCCAAACTGCAACAAAACATAGCTGGGTGTTGTGGCAGGTGCCTTTAGTCCCAGCTGCTGGGGAGGCTGAAACAAGACAATCCAGAAGTTGGAGGTTGCTATGAGCTGTGTGATGCCAAGGCACTTGACCGAGGGCGATAAAGTGAGACTTCGTCTCTATAAAAAAAAAAGCATTTTAATTTAAAAATAAGCTTATCCATAAGTTGAATTATGGATAAATAATTTGACCAACCTAAAGTAAGAAAGGGTAAGAGCAGTCCATGAGGGAGAAATAACTTATCAGAAGAGAAACTAGATCCTTCTTGATTAAAAAAAATAAAGTCAGAAAGGGACTGAGCATGGAAAACAAGATGGAGGGGAGTGTGTTGGTTTGAGGTTGAAGATTCAGGCAAATCAATGCAGCAAACACTACAATATAAGGGCTCTTCCAAGGAAAAAGAAAAGGGTAAATCTTTGCCACTCTTGAATTCACAGAAATCAGCAAATGGTGGTCTTCACTCGAGAAGATGTTAATTAGTGCAACCTAAGGTAAAGGGTCCTGACACCGGGGGTGTGAAAATACAGCAGGTGTCCATTCCTGCAGAATTTTCCCCCATGTTCACAGTTATTCAACCTGTGACTGATTGGTTTAGGCTTCAGAGGAGAAATCTTTGTGACTACCTTCCATTTTCAGGTTTAAGGATGTTCCTTAATGAGCCACTAACATGCCTGGGACCCAAATATCGTACCACAGTGATTCCTCATCACCCTTCTGGACACTACCTGCCATTTCCCCTCTGCTCAGCCTCTTTCCACAGCCTAGGCCACCCTCTCTCCATTACTTCTAGAAAACTCACTCTTTAAGGTTCATTTTCAACATTATCTTTCCTCGGGCATTTATGATTCATTTATGATTCACTCTCATTAGTCAGAATTAATCTCTACTCATGTTCATTCAACCAAAACCAACCCCCTCCCCACCAAAAGGCAAAAAAGTACCTGAAATAGTGACACAGACTTTTATTATTATTATTATGAAACACCATTTATTGAAGGCATGATTGAGAATCATTAATCAAATGAAAGCTTCTGATTAGCCCATTCCAGAAGTACTCAAATGTGCACTAAAGCTCAAATCTCCTCCCCCAATCAATAGAAATTTTTTACTCTTAACTTGAAAATGATCCCACAACAATAACAAAAACAAAAAATATTATGATCCCAAAGAAGTTGTTTTTCACCTATAATCCCAGCACTCTGGAAGGCCAACAGTTGGTGAATTGCCTGAGCTCACAGGTTGAGGTCCAGCCTGAGCCAGAGTGAACCTCCCCTCCCTCAATAAAAATGGGCATTGTGGCTGGCTCCTGTAGTGCCAACTACTCGGGAGGCTGAGGCAAAAGAATCACTTGAACCCAAGAGTTTGAGGTTGCTGTGAGCTATGACGCCATGGCTCTCTTACCAAGGGCGACAAAGTGAGACTTTTTTGTTTTTCAGAATCCAGCAAAATGGGAACTGCAAATTATTATAAAAAGAAATAGCTAGGGTAATAGGTAGCAACTGACAACTTGAAAAAAAGAAAAAAACTAATAAAAAAAGTTAACTATTTAGAATGTCAGTAAAAAGTAATTTATCATAAGGATGACAGTATCATCCCTTAAATAAAAATTTTTCATGCCTATTTATGTTCAAGGCATTATGTTAAGTCCTGAAAAATATTACAATGAACAAGAGAACAGAAAAACAGCAACAAGGCAGCTAAAGTCCACTGAATGCTGATTACAAGCCAGTACTAAGTGCTTTACTGTATTGAAATTGTAATACTCCATATATACCAAAAATATTTTTTCTTAAAATGTGTATACACTTTTTGGGCACCCTCTGTATTTGCATACCAATCTTAGAGCTGAGAAAATTGAGGCTTAAAGAAGTTAATTTAAGATAAGATAAAGATAGCAGATAGTTACTGCATGATAAGATAAGAAATTTGAGTTTATGCAGGATTCTTCTATCTGAAGTACTTGCTCTTATCCACTCCTTCTTTCAGAGAATACACAGAACTTGTCCACAGAATGCTTATATTTCCCCCCTCCCTTAGCGCCCCCAATCATTTTCTTGCTAGGGATGTTTGTTTAGTGTTTTCATCACCACATCCTTTGGAATATCAAACGAAAGTTAGGGAACTTCACCTCTAGAAAACTACCCTAAGAAACACAGGTAATTGGAAGGAAATCAGAATTCATTGTTCTTCATCGGATGCTGATGACCCAAGATAATAGCCCTACAAATTAAGAATTCTTCTCTGTGCAGATGCAACCCATAGTATTGAAGAAGCAACAATAATGAATAGAAATTGAGTACCGCCCTACTCAGATCAATTGTCTAATTTTCCAGATCGTTTTATTAACCACGAATCAGGAGTCGGGATTGGCCAGCTCCCCTGAGATCGAGTCTGGGGGAACCGATTCTAGGAAGTTCTGTACCCTGGGAGCTCCAGGATGAGCTGACCGGCTGTGCTGAGAGGACCGAAGAGCTGACCAGGTTCCCCGGAAGCCGGAGGGCGAAGGCGAACTCCTGAGTGCTCTTGTCCGACCGGCCCCGCCCACCGCCTGCTGAAGCGCCCCCTGCCGTCGGAGCAGGGAGACCGAGGAAAGAGCAGGCGGCAGCCAGTCTCTGTCATGTCTCAAGCACTTGTATGAGTCACTCAAAGGCTAAGCCGATTTTTTCCTTTCGGAAGTTATTCACTCTAGTTCATTAGTGCAGAAACTACTCCTCATCTCCATGTCTGCGAGAATTCTCCAAAGCATATTCTAAGTGTCTTTTAACAACTCGCCAAAGGATTCCCGAGTATAAACTTTGAAGTAGAGTTCCTAGAGCCGAAATTCCGCCCCGACGAGGTGGCCGAGTGGTTAAGGCGATGGACTGCTAATCCATTGTGCTCTGCACGCGTGGGTTCGAATCCCACCTTCGTCGCTGGTCGATTTTAGTGAGAGGAAAATAGCAACATCCAATTCCAACCAAATGCTTCCTTTCAATTATGTTGGAATTTGTATCCCTCTCTTTGGCGAGAAAAAAATTACTCTCCTATTCTGAAATGTTTCCTATTCCATAAGTGTTATGAAGGAATACTTGGGGGTTTTTCACCTTTATGATCTATTGGGGACCGATTGTCAATATTGTTCATATCATCAATTTAATGAAGTTCCTTCTGGTAGGCTGCCTTCCTGATGACTGAAAGAAGCCTTAGAACCTGAGGAACGGTGAATGAGGGGAGAAAAGGGGAGGGGAAGCTGCCAATAAGAGGGAAGATACTGGGGTCTGGTTGTTCAGTCCCTTGCGCACACTAGAAACCATTACTAGTGTGAGCAGTAAAATAAATTCATCAGAAAGATAAGGTAAGAAAAAAACATAGCAGGACAAAAACAGCAAGGCAGAAATTCAATGACTTACTTAGATCCTCAAGAACAGAGAGGCCAAAATTGAAGAAACGTGTAGCATTGAAGAGACAGTCACAAGAGTTTTTTGGTTTTGTTTTTTCTTTTTTAAGTTAAGAAATTCTAAGTTATTCTCAAGTGATAATCACAAATTTTAAAATTTACTTTTGTAATGGTCACTTTTTTTGAAGTCTCAGCTATTATCATGCCTCCTTTACTTGCCCTCATCACAACTGCGAAGACATAAAAATGTACCTTTACTTAGCCGTGCGTTGTGGCGGGCGCCTGTAGTCCCAGCTACCGGGAGACTGAGACAAGAGAATCGCTTACGCCCAGGAGTTGGAGGTCGCTGTGAGCTGTGTGACGCCACAGCACTCTACTGAGGGCGACAAAGTGAGACTCTGTCTCTA